>RJWM01003757.1:0-109216 GCA_004363535.1 Dasyprocta punctata
TATAATAAAACATTTAGAACAATTTTACCCTCTATAGTACATTAAACCTCCTTAAATATAGATTGATACTTTAAAGCAATTATTAAGATTTTTTCCCATAGATAAATATAGAAACTTGATTCAACTAATTGAGAATTAATCAGTAATTTATTAGTAGCCAAAACATACTTCAAGGTCTTTAATTAAGTATAAACTTTCTCCCTGTGTTAACAAATCATGTATGCTGATAAGTCATGTAACCATAGAAACACCTGTTGATCTCATTCTTGTTATCTAAACCTTCAGCCCTTGCAAAAAGGGATAGAAATTATTCTGTGAGAGTTAGTAGAGTATGTAATTGTATTAGTAACAGTAGTAGTGAGAGTAGCAATAAACGAAGCAGATTCACGCAGTCTCTGAGCTGTTTGTGTGTCTGTTCTCCACGCGCCGACGCTCAGCCCACCTTGAGGGACTCTGTGGACCTAGCCCGGCTGGACCGCGGCACTTACCTTATTTTAAGTGATCAGTCTCATGTCTAAATGTCTAAATTGAAACAGAATTGGTGTTTTTGGAGCTCTTGTGCAGCATGCTGTCATCATATTTGCCCTTGTCACTTTTATGGCTCCATTAAATGCTCTCAATGATCCCATTAAGACATCATCATTGTGTTTCATTTCACAGATGAGTAAAACTGAGGTTCAAGGAGGCTAAGTAACTTGCCCAAGGTCACTTACTAAATGAGAGGCAGGAATGGAGCCCTTGTCTGTCTCCAAAACTTAAAGTATTTCAGCCTCCTCCTATCTCTCCCGAATAAAAGATGACAAATTGTCCTACAAGTTTCATTACACTTTTTTACCCTATTAGACAGAACAGCATCAAACACATTATATAAAAATATTCCATCAAAACATACTTTATAATATACAAGAAGCTGAAAGACCTCAGGTCCAAAGACCAGGGAAAGGAATACTAGCTGCCGGACCTAGAGGAGAAGGACCCTCAGTTTTCTCACACATCAGGGCTGTTGGTGAGATGTGCTGAGTTGTGTATTGATTCCCTAATCCCCAGTGTGACTGTATTTGAAATGAGGTCTTCAGGATGTGATTAAGGATAAACCAGGTCATAAGAGCAGGCTCTGAACCCTCATGCCATAGGAATCGTGTCCTTATGAGAAGAGCTAGCGGAGTGCTCTCCCCAGCCACCTCGACATGTGCATCACAGAAAGGACTTGCGAGAACAAAGAAGCCTTCTAAACCAGGAGGAGAGGCTCTGCCAGAAGCCAAACCCTTCTGGACCTTGATCCTAGGCTTTCTAGGCTCCCGAATGGAAAAAGAAAATTCCTTTGTCTATCTATAAGCCAACCAGCCCATGATATTTTGTTATGGTGGTCAGAGCAGACCAAGCCTCATGGAAACTATATTTATTTGTCACGAAGCTCAGGTATGGTCAGATGAAATCTTGTTTAAATTAGTGATGGAGTTTAGTATTGTTATTTCTTTGTGGAGCCTCCTTGGGGCCCAGGAGAAGCTTGAAATATAGGGTATGTGTCGCCACAGACTGTGGAGACGACCACCCAGAAAATTCCCAGCAGGACACTGTGGGTGTGAGGTGGGCTCCTAGCACTGGGCATCACTCCGAGACAACCTCCTGCTTCCTCCTACTTTGCCTTTTATTTTCCTAAAGTGGAAATTACTTTATTGGCTTCTTCTTTTTCTTACAAAATAACACACACTGCATATAAAAATAAGTCACAATTTTAAGAGGTAGAAGGAAAAATTGTTCAGAATTATGACTGTGAAAATGTCACTGCTCACTTCTCCAGACCTAATTTTTGTGTTCATTTCCATGTGTACATATACACATAGAGATTATGTATGTGCTTCAAAAATAAATACTGGATCATATTTCAAACTACAGTTTCAAACCTGCATTTCTTACTAGGGAAAATCATCAGTGTAACTGAAATCATCTCTGATGCCAACCTGTTTGGTTTGGATCCCAGGTATATACTGACTGAGAAGCCTTAGTTTCTCCATGACGCCTATTCCTTACCCAGAAAGTTAATAAGAATAGCTCTTATTTCTTCAGATTCTTTGAAAAATGTAGTCTCGTATATAGTAAGTATCATAGCAGAGTCTGTACCATTCACACATAGAGTCCGATCAGCGTGTATTTGTTTCTCACATCTGCAGCTTGATAGTGTAGTTCTGCCCATGTGGACAGATTCGTCTGGCATATTAACCATACTTGAATATGATCTTAGCCAGTTGCCCTGGGGTTGGTGTTAACTGTCCTGGAATGAGCTCATCAATAGCCTAGTGACTGGGTGGCTGCTGACTGGGTGGTGATGACAGTGATAGGGTCCCATGTCACTCATCATTCAGCAAGCTGCCCTTTGCAAGGATAACAGTGGAAGCACCACCAGCCCTCTAAAATTGTTGCTATGAAGTTGCCCACACTCTAATTCCACCACATGTAATTGACTGAAGAAAGCAGATCCCAAGGTCAGCCCACATTCAAAAAGCAGGAAAACTGATGCCACCTCTTCATTAAGGAAGCTGTAAGGTCACTGTTAAAGTTTGAATCCAAAATGTCCCTGCAGAGACTCACACATTGAAGGCCTGGTCCCCAGCACAGCAGTATTCAGAGGCGGGACTTTTGGGAAGAGATTGGATTATGAGGACTCTAACCTCATCAGTGGATTAAGCTTTGAAGAATTCATAATTCGATAAGAGTATTGGGAAATGGAAGGAATTTTAGGTGAAGCCCAGTTGGAGAAAGTAGGTCACTGGGGACACGACTTGGGAAGGTGTATCTTGTTGCCAGGTCCTATTCTCTCTCTATCTTTCTCTCCTCTCTCTCTCTCTCTCTCTCTCTCTCTCTCTCTCTCTCTCTCTCTCTCTCTTTCTCTCCCCCTCTCCCTTCCAGGATGGTATGAGATGAGCAGCTTTCCTCACCCAAGCCCTTCAGCCATGAAATTTCTGCCTTGCCACAGGCCTAAGGCAATGGAGCCAGCCGATCATAGCCTGAAATCATGAGCAAAAACCAACAAACTTTTCTTTTAAGATATTTATGTCACAAATTTTGTCACAGCAACAAAGAGGTGACTAACAGTCAAATTGCAAAGTTATGGGTACAGGGAAAGATAAAGTCTTGAGGACATTTCTGAAATCGATCTAGCATACACACATATTACAGATGAGGAAAATGAGGCTCAGAGAAGCCCACAGTAGGATTATGACTCAAGCTGTGGGTTGTTCCATCATACCAGGGAGCACAGCACACCCTGTGCTCCTCTTTCCCTGTCTGATAGAAAAGTACATAAAGAAAGATACTGAGTCTGCTTCTGAATCCACATCTGCAAAAAATTTAAGGATCCTTCCTGCCCTCTTCTCTTCCTACCCAGGTTCAGTTAGCCAGAGCTTCTAGAGAAGAGACAGGGGCAGCTTCTAAATGAACAGCCAAGCACCCAGGCACCATTCCTCCCTGGTCAGAGCTTTTCTCTGGCTATGGATGTGGAGAGTCTTTTGCCATGTAATCTAGACCTCAGACCCTTTCCCATTTCCTTTCTTCAAGTCCAAGAGAACCACACTTCACTCCTGAGAGAGCTGAATTTTGGGGAGCATGTAGGGTCTTTCCATAGGATGGATGAGTGCTGCTTGCTAGAATGGGGAGCTGGGCATTCCTCAGCAGTTGCTGCTGATTGGGAATCTTTTTGCATCTGTGTGAGTAGGAATCAGGAAAGAACCTGAGGGTTTCTGGCTTTAGCAAAAGTAACTGGATTCAATCTAAAGATGCAGGGCAGAAATTCATAGCGTGACTGCTGCTTGCTCAGATTCGAGTCCTGAGTTGCATTTCAGGACTCCAACTTCCTTAGGGAATCTACTTTCCACACTGACTTAGTACTGGATCCACCCCTGTCTGAAGCCCAATATGACTAAATTACTTAGTATAGTGAAGCAATACAACATCCCTTCTCTCTGCATATGTACACTGAAGTTGGATTTCCAATAGCTGAAACCAGGAGTCTTGCCTGAAATAGAAACTGAACCATGACTCTGCCACTCTTGCCCATTTTCAATACATATGTGCCTTTGCTCCTCAATTACTAAGTAACAGTGTCATGCATATCAATGAATGAAGGAAAGATATAAGGAAAGTGCCCTCTGCACTAGTTGTGTGTCTGAGCAGCCCAAAGCATCCTAACACACACACACACACACACACACACACACACACACACACTTTCGTCCTTGAAATCAAAGTGAGATTGTACTCGGGCATACAGTATTATATCTCATAGAAGTCTAGAGTCCTTCCCAAGTTATCAGCTTACTATCTGGTAGGGGAAAGGGTAGTTGTAGCGCAACTCTTACTTGTGATCCTGATTTTTCTCAGGCCGCCTCTGCTGCAACCTAACCTGCAGCAATCTGAAATGCAGGGCCTCTTCAAGTGAAAAGTCAGTTTGGTCAGTGGGGGGATTTGCTAATTTAACAATGCTAGAAGGACTGCAAAGCAACTGCACAAACAACTTTAAGTTGCACTGTTTTTTCAAATTTCCATTCTACCCTAAGAAACTTTCTAACACCTATAGGGTCTTGGGGCTTCCTACAGTCCCTCCTTTTCATTTCTTCATTCCTTCCTCTCAGGAGCTCTGTACACATTGCTCTCATTCTTCCAAATGAGGAGTGACTTTCTCTCCCTCCATCCTCCATCCTCAACTCTCTGAACCTCAGGCTTCTCTTCTACAACAAATGCTTCTCCAATGCATTATTTAAGACACTAAGAGAAATTCAGGTCCACATTTCCACCTTAACTCGTCTACATAAAAGAAAACATCAGAGAAAATAACCTTAACATATTATCAGTGACTGTTTGGAAACTTAAAAAATTTCTCTAATGTATATCTGACTAAATGTCAGTAGAATATATTACCTCTTTGAGTAAGTACCCCATAAAACAAACCAAAAGAGAGTAAAAAAAATTTAGTGACCCACACAGCCTGTTCTTAGACTTATAGAACCTGGGATTTTCTGACAATATATCAACCTAGAAGGTGACTAAGTGATCTAACTCTATCCTTTCCTTTTGGATGGACTTTAAGAACACTGTGTCTTGCTAAATGTTGATCTCAGACCTCAGAGAGGTTAAGCAGTTTCACCAAGTTCACACAGCTGGAAAGAGATAGAGTAAAGATTCAGACTCAGCAATGTGCAAATGCACAGACAATTTTCACTTTTGTAATTGCACCTGTCCTCCTGGAGATTTTGAAGGTGAAGATTAAGGCAAGTTGTGGAGAGAAGAATACTTGCAAATTCTGGAAAACCTTTGGCCAGGTATCATCTGTGGTTTCTCACAGGGCTCTTGACCTAAAAGATGACCGTAGAGGCAGGGGAATGTATTGGTGGCAGATAAGTGACCTTCACAGTTCACCTCTTCCAAGACAGCAACCATATTTGAGAAGTCATACCTGGAAACCTTCTGCAGTATTTTGCCTGTGTAAGATAACTCATGGAAAGTCCTCAGAGCAATTATTCCTATAAAATGATCTGATTGAAACACGACTTTTAAAGCCTGGATGTGATCAGATTCAATTTGGCTGTAGTCATTTAAGGCACTGAATCATCAACATTTTATTCAACCCTAGGAACTTATAATCAAGCCTCTCCCCTTCATTCTGGAGCAGAAAGAATGTAATTTATAGATCTATATGGATTTCATGTTCAGTCTCAAGCTTGAAAACTGGTAATACTCATAGCAGCCTCATACTGGGAAAAGGAGGTCTTCTCAAATTTCTTCCTGCAAGTTTCTGGCTCAATTTTCTTGGAAAACAATTAACTAAGCACCAAAGCCCCAAGTGATAAGACTTTAATAATAACTCTGGAAGAGACATGGAATTATGCAGTGGCTACAAACTTGAATCAGGCTGTCTGGATTTACATTTAGGCTCACTTTGTCGTCCATTTCATAGACATTTATTACCCACCTACCGTGACCATTAATCATGATATGTCAACTTGAATAGATTAAGAAATTCCTATCAGATTAGTAAAGTACAATTATGGATGTGTCTATGGATGATTGTCATGTAGACCAGTAAACTGGGGGGTGGGGGTGATCCGAATCAGATGTAGGTGACACCAACAAAGAGGCTCATAGCCTGGGTGAATTCAGGAAGTATGCTGTCTTGGTTACATTTTTCTCATTGCTGAGACAAAATATCCCACATTCAAAATTAAGAAAGGAAAGGTTTATTTAGCTCACAGCTTGTGAAGGTTTCAGTCCATAATCAGCTGGCTCCAAGGCAGGGTGGTATGGCACAGGGGCAATATTTCAAGGTGGCAGAAGATAGCAAAGGTAACAAGAATATAAAGTGGGGGAGAGCAAACCTCTTCTCCTCTCTTATATTGCAAGCAAGCTACTACCCTCTAGGGCAAGTGTAGCACTCATGTCATCTCTGTGCCCTCCTCTTGCACTCTATGATGATGTTTACAAAGTGAGGACCCTGGCCCTGTGCTGAATCACTTAAACTTCAGACTTTCTTAAATTGACACAATGAACAACATTGTAGAGCTGTAAAGGTTTTTCCTTTACACCCTAGAATGTAGAGCTATTGAGTTACTTAGTTAAGCCTCTAGACTTTTCGAGTTGACACAATGTATAACACATGCCTGTTTCTAAAGAGCTCCATTCTTTACCATCACTTTTGGACATCATTCATTTCTTCATCCTTTCAAAATAGGCTTGCACGGGCAACTCTACAGTGAGTTCCCAGGCCTTTGACCTTGAACTGATGCTGGATCCTTGATCCCTCTTATTTCATGGTTTCCATCTTCTTGGAATAATCAGTTATTGGACCTTCTGGCTCTCTAGCACGTAGACAGCTATTATGGATTCTCCTGCCTCTGATCTCACAGGTTGGCAATTGTAGGATCTCTTTCTTCTGATCCTGTAAGCCAGCCTAATAAATCCCCCTTCATAATTATACATATATTTTCTACTGAGTTTATTCCTCTAAAGAACCCTACACAATACACCAACTAAAGGCCAGATTCTGCAAGATGCTGGAGCTTACAATAATAACCAAAATAGGATTCTTACTTTCATAATATTTCAAGTCAAGTTCAGGGAAAACATCATAGCAATGGCAATCAGTGCTGTGAGGGAGACAAAGCAGGTGAGGACAGAGGGGCTGTTGTCTTTAGGCTAGGGAGAGGTGAGAATAATTTTGGGGTGGAGGTAACTTTAAAGCTAAAATCTAAAGATGAGAATATAGCAGTCATGGAAATTTCTGAGAGATGAAATCCTAGAAGATACTGCCATTCATTGGTTGTGACTGGGGAAATGTCTTAACTCTAAGATTCAGTATTCTCACCTATAGACCAGAGAAAATAAAAAGCCAGTGATAGGATGCAATTCCTTAGTTCATAGGAAGGCACAGTTCATTGAGTTAGCCTTAACCATAGAAAATTGCAGACAATAGTTTTGACCCACAACAAGGGAGTGTTAGATAGTCAAGATATGTCTCCCTTGAACTGGCTATTATGAATCACAATTGCTGTTTATTAAACCCTTGATATATGGCCGACCTGGTCCCGTTTTATTTCTTCTCATATTGTTTCTAATACCTGTAATTTAACAAAGTGTGCATTATGAACTCTACTTCCTAAAAGATACTCAGGGAGGTTAGTGATTTGCTCAGGGCAACAGGCCAGAAACTAGGATCATCTCAATCTAAAACATCAATGCTATGGCTCCCTTCCCCCTTGCCATGAGGTCCCAGCCCAGCCTTTTGATTTGAAAATGCTGCCTCAGTCTGCTGAACACATGAAAATGAATGCTACCTTCCTGTGTCTGAGATGGCCAATGATAACAGGAATTACCCCAAAGATATCCACAGCCAGTTCATTACTTTACTTCCCACTTAGCATTTGTAAGATTCAGGAACCTCCTGTTGCTGACTCATATTAAGCATTCAAATAACGATTTCCATTACTTTTTATAAGATACAGATGTGTCAGGTGCTCCTGTGTGTTTTATCACTTGATTCCCACCATTTTCCTGAAGGTGGTTATGATGTCCCTTTTATAATTGAGGAAACTGAGGCTCAGGGAAGGTAACTGACTGCCAGGAGCACAAGCCTAGAAATTATAGAGCTGGAAATGGGACTCAGGAATGAATTTCTAGCCAACTGCTGAGCCTCCCAATGACTCAGCTTAAAATACAAAGATACAAATAACTTTCAGGGCCTGATCAGGGTTGGATGAGTGCTCACTTCAATCTTCTATGGACAGGACTAAGCCTGTGGGCAAAAAAGCATTTTTTATTGCCTTGCTTCATCCATTTTTTGTATCTTCTAAGGTCTCTAACAACAAAGTACAGAGCCAGAGAATATCCCTCATTAAAATCCTGTCCCTAGGACAGATCATCTGTTATGAACTGAGTTAAATACAGAACCCAATGCAGTCTAGTGAAAGAGGAGAATTTTGAGATTGGGGAAAATGTTCATAATTTATTGGCCCTAGAATCACCTGTAAAAGTCATCAATAACACTATATTCTTCTTTCAGTAGCCTTTAATAAGAGATTCTGCTTCAGAATAAGATATCTATGAGATGGGGCCAAGTAATTTGTGTTTTAACATCAGTCTGGAAGATTTGCTGCCTCTGTAAATAAACACTGCCTTACAGAAATACCAAACAGCACTCCAAAGTGAGTACATCTTGCACCATTTCCATAAACATTTTCTGAGCACCTACTATTATCCAGAGCTGTACAAATGTGGGGGATACAGAGTAAAGAAAAGCAGCATATGCCTATGTCTTTCCAGGTTTTCATGACCTGTTTGTTTTCAGTGCCCTGATGTAGGACAACATTGTTCTCAATGACATAGGATAAGTGACTTGACTCCCTTAGTCTGTTGACTGTCCTCCTTGTGCTCAGCATTGCCCTGGATACAGCTGATATCGCATGGATGAGAGAGACTTGTTATGCCCTCAAACAACAAGTGTGAGAGTAGTAGAGACACAAATACACACACAATCCACATGATATCACACGATGGGTGGCAAATGCCATGAAGAATACTAATGGGGATCATGAAGTGAAACATGACATCATCATATCCAACATAGCAATACAGGATGACATTTGAGTCTGTCACCCAGCAGATGTTCCTGAGGGTCAGTACTCAGGCTCGTTCTGGTTACTGCTTATTTAGATAATATAGTGGACACCATAGCCCTCTCCCTAGTTTTGCTTTCTGCAGTTATAGTCACCCACAGTTGATATTGAAACAAATAAATGAAATGGAAATTTCTAAAAATAGCTATTTCATAAGTGTAAAATTACATGTTCTCCTGGGTATCATGATCAAATCTCACACCACTTGGCACTCTTCTGCTTGGAACATGAATCATGCATTTGCCAATGTATCTGCATTGCATATGCTACCCATTTAGTAGATGTCTTGGTTATCAGAGTGGTTTCACAGTGTCACAGTGCTTGTGTTCAAACAATCCTTATTTTACTTATTAATATCTTCTAAGTGCAAGAGTAACAATCAAAAGGAGATACTGCAGCATAAGACATGGAAAAATAGATTACCTGTGATGCTGTGATAATACTGCCATGCAAATAGAAAAATCATATATATATGATTATATATATAAAATTTGGTAGTAGCTGAGGTTGCAGGTATTCAGTGGGGGCCTTGAAATGTGTCCACCTCAGATAATGTGAAGGACTGGTATATATGATAAGTTTTGGAACAAATGGATTTTTCTTTTTTTCTTTTTTTTTTTCTTTTTTTTTTTTTTCAGGCTGTGTGATATATCTTGTCTACATTGCCATGGCTTTCCTGGTGGTGGGCACAATTCAAAAGCCCCAGGTCAGGTGACCTCCGCCAATATGTTTATTTTCCTTTTCCCTATCAGCTTTGCCAGAGGGAAAAAGATGGGAAAAGATAGAGATCGCATATCATTTCCAAGTGACAGAATTCAACAGGGTTATTTTTCCACTGGGACCACTTCGCATTAAAAGCAACAACCATTGCCACAATTATATAATCACCATCACCATCTGAGTGTTTCTCAGCATGTTCACCTGGGAAGAAATCTGCAAAAGCTTGCACATGTGCTATGGATCAGAGGGCAGACTGAGAGCAGCTGTGCATTCCAGTCACTGTCCCTTCTTTCTGATCCTTGAACTTGTCTTCATCCATTTTCCATCACACCTCTACACAAGTTCTTCTCTCCATACATGATATAGTTCAGCCCACTTCATCTAGTGAGCTCCTGTTCAGCCTTAGTTTTGTCACAGATGATTTTGTTGGTCTTGAGTAGGTGTTGGAGCACAGAGAAACATGAACAAGTATGCACAAAATCCACATGACAAAGTAAGACAGCGGCAAAAGCCATGAAGAAAGCAATCGGGGGTTATGAAGTGCTGTATTTTTTGTTGTTGTTATTTTCAATTCCATGACCACACTCTTCCATGGGGAAACCTGCAATTATACATTGATTAGTGAAATTATTTCAGTCTTCTCTATGAGACCAAGAGCTCCAAGAGAGCAGAAAAGGAGTATCAGGGACCATGGTTGCTTTCATTTAACATAAGGTTCCCAAACTTGGCATGGTGTTTGATTCATAGAATGTGTTAAGTAAATATCAATGAAGGAAGAAGAGGAAGGAAAAGGGGAGGAAGACGTGGGAGATGACAACAAAAATGAAAGGGGGAGGGTAGACTCATGATAAACTAAGATGGAAGCCTCTGGCATTTGAAGAAAAGAATCTTCTCTTTCTTTCTGTTTGTCCAAGAACCATCCTTCAGATGTTTAACAATCTTCAGATTGCTAAACCTGGAATGACCCAATCTGAAAAAATCTGGCATCCAGGATATGGATATCAGATGAACAGAGATAGTTTGTTGTTAAACACCTTTGGTTAGCTGTGCCTTGGGGTCAGGCAGTTTACCATGGGTGTTCTGACTGTCTGTGTGCTGAGTCATCAGCCTCTTAGAGCACTTACCACACTGTATATAACTTATTTGCTTATCAGTCTCCCTAGCTGAATTTAGGTACTTTGAGCACAAAGATCTTCATCCAGAGGAAAGTGGGCTCTGAATTGAAAGTTTCTGTGAAGTAAAGGAATGGGAACTAAATGGTTCAGTCCAAGGTCCTGTAAAGAGACATATCACAAATCTCAGAGAAAGAGCTCCAGAGAAATAGTTCACACTTGTTTAATAAACAAAGGAAAGGAAGGCACTTGATAGAAACTTTGATTTTGAAGAACTCCAATTCTTTTCACAAGCACAGGAGATGGGAATAGAACAGACAATATTTTTAATGTGAACTTGAGTAAAGCAACAACTTAGTAAATGAGGAAAAGAAGGAAGACAGAGCTATACTGGACTGAGCACCTACCGTATACCAAGCACTGAGTAGACAGTGTGGTAGGCAGCCAGCACAATGCATTGCATAAGGTATCGCATAGGCAGTAAGGATAATTTGGATTCAAATCTTGGGTTTCAACTTCTTAGCTTTGCAATCTGGAAAAGTTACTCAGCTGCTCTGTACCTTGATTTTCTCTTAAAAGAGGGAAAAATATACCTATTTTACTAGACTGTTTTAAAGAAGAGTTATTAATGAATATTCAATTAGCAAAGGGAACTAAAGATTTTAAAAGCTATGGCAAATGGAAAACGCTTTCTATATGATAGATTGGATGGTTTGGGAGAGTCTCTTAAAGAAGGTGCCAGTTATTTTAAGATTTCGAAGATAAGATGAGTAAGACTCAGCAGCTAAAGTGGAAAAAGAGGAATCTTAGAAGATTCAGTGCCAGTTGTGAAAAGGTCAAAGACATAGAGAAGTTAAGTATATCAGAGAGCTGAAGCATAGCCAGGATAGCTGTGCACATGAAGAAAAGGGATGCTAACCTAGATGCAGGATAAATCACACAATGTTTTAAAAGTCATGCAGAGAGGTTGGATTCCTTCTAACAGCTCATCAGGAAATAAAGCAGAGGGCTACACTGGAAGCAGGAAGGCTACAAATATTACTGTGAGGAGGGTGGAAGTGGGGGCAGAGGATGGATACAGATTGGCAGATTGGACCTATTTGGTGAATATGTATGGGGCCAAGAGAGCAAGGTGGAAAAATGCTCCCCATTTTGAGCTAGGAAAGTGGTGGTGGGGAATGCTGTGAAATGATGAAATGGACACTGGAATGAAATCAAGATTTTAGTTCTGGAAGTGTTTAGTCTAAGATTACTGTTAGTCAGCCAAGTGGAAATGTCAGGTAGGAAGGTTAAAATTGCAAGATGAAACCTCGAAAGGGAAGTCTAGACCAGAAGTATAAATATTTGAGTTGTCAGCCTATAGATATGTATTGAATGTCATGAGATGGTAGAGTAAACCCATCTTTCGAAAGTAGTTTTGCTTTCCAAAGTTTCATGGCCAACCTTGGTCCAGAAATGTTAAATGAAAAATTCCGATGAAATAGAATAAAAGGAGAAAGGTAAATTTTAAAAAGGGGAACTGGGAGACTGAAACATATGTGTTCTGCAGTTATGTACATACACATGTGCATACACACACACACACACATAGCATGGAAAATGAATTGGGGAACACGATACTTGAATTTTGGCCGTGCCCTTTACAATCTTTGTAACTTTGAGCAAGTCAACTCATATCATTCAGCCCAATTCCATTATCCACAAAATAGAAGAATTTTCTATCCCAAGGTTTCTATGAGGATTAGAAAGAATTTGCTAATGCACTGGTCACATCATGGGGTCATTGCTAACGATAGCAAGCTTGGGGGCTATGCATCCTCAGACTGCTCCCTGATTTCCCAGCCTGTACTTCCAGCTCTATGATTCCTTGATTCCTACCACGTCCCTTTCTAATCTCATTCCAAACCCCTAGCAGCAAAAAGCAGACAACTGATAACTCTCTGTGAGGCTTCTTGATTTCAGATATCCCTCCCATTTCCTGCCTCCAAGTAATATCTGGCTCATCTGAGCAATCTCTAAACTTTTCATGTGGAAAAAATAGACTATTTGGGATGAGTTACTTTCTAAGCTGCATGTTAATAAGTAGTTCTCTTGTTATTATATTTGCTTTCAAATCAGCAAGTATTCTGATTAGATTGTATAGATGGGGGACAATATTAACCAGTGGTGTGGAGAAAATAAAAGCTATTTTTAGAAAATCTCTCTCTTGATTAGTCCCTGATTCTTATTGGATTGTTGGTGATGTCAGGAGATAATCATGAGATGATGCAGGTTTGCGCTTGGGGAAAGCTTCAAGGGAGATAATGAGAATAATGTGTGTGTGTGTGTGTGTGTGCACGTGTGTGCGTGTATGTGTGTGTATGTTCAATGCAAAGTACTGTAATCTAAGCAACTCTTTTATAGCCTTCCTTAACCTCAGAATTCTTCAAACATGAGTGAAAAGTGGTATCTGCACCAGAGCTTCCTAAATACTGTGTATAAGGCTGAATACAAAATGAGTCAGGACTTCATACTCTGGGTCCACGTGGCTTGGGTTCATGGTTTATTCCATTTTCTCTATGAATATGCTTAATAGCTCTTGGACTCCATGTCTTCATCTACAGCATGGGGGAAATAATGCTGCCTTCCTTATGGCTTCATTGTAGGGATGCAATAGGTGGAACCATGGAAAAGACTAATGACTTAATTTGGGATGTCAAATTATTGACTGACATCTTACTTAACTCACACAACAATGGTTGAACACTTTCTCTTCTTTCCCAACATATGCAACATATCAAAGATATTGAAGTACCAAGCTGAAGACCCAAGTACAAGTAATTGATTGGGATTTGAACCTAAGTCCTCACTACTTAAAGCTAATGTTCTTCCTTCTACATTCATAATCTTGAATATGTGCCAGAAAGCTCATGACTAAATCACCATGGAGACTTGGAATTGACTGATCAATAGTACTCCAGAAAATGGGTAGGTAGAAGAATGGAAAGATCAAAGAACCATGCTCAGCCTGAAGACATGCCTCCTCTATTCAGTAATGTTCATTTTTGTGTTCAGCAAATATTCACTGAGCTCCTAGAAGTACCACAAATCATTCCAGACACTAGAGTGAGTGAAAGTGCTAGGCAAAATGTGACCCAAGTCTTTGTTATTGTGACACTTACAATTTAGAGGAAGAAGCTGGTATAACGCACATAACCACCGAAGTAAAATACTGTTTGTACAATGAAAAAAGTACAGGGTCATTATGTACATACACATATATACACATATATTTGAATTATGGGTTATTCTAGTAATAAGAAACATTCAGAAATATTAGTTTTTATAATGATTATTAGTGTTGTTGTTGAAAGGTAATTGAAGTTATTCTAGGTGAGTTGAGAAGAGGAGACAAATGGGTAGAGGATATAGAAAAACTGGCTCTGTTGCAATGAGAGTGGGGGGGTTCATTCAAGCAGGTAGCACTGACCCGCAGTGGCAGAAGTAGACTCCCTAGGTGGTGACTTCCCAGGACTGGAGCTGGCCAGGTCGAGGATGGATGATCACCGATGAAAATGACACAGGAAGGACCTGCTCATCAAATTGAATTATGCAACCTCCAGGGCCCTTCTAACTGAAAATTTCATTCTACCTCACCCACTGCTTCTATGTTTGTTTGTGATATGGAGTAAATCTAGGGCACCTGCTCCAAAAATAGCCTGTGAGTATGCTAAGAGGAGTAGTCAGGGTTTTGCATACATCAGCTTCCCCTTGACATGCTCTTGATGTACATCATGAGACCAGACAGGAGCAGGAGCAGGAACCTGAGGGGTCATTCTGGTCCACCCTTTGCCTTCTGCAGCACTTTGCTTTAAGAAGACCCCACCTGCTCAGTCTAGCCCTGGGAGATCCAGTATCGTGGTTGTGCAAAAGGAAGTCCCAGATCTGGCTAAGGCATTCACGCCAGTAGCACTAGGTCCATGCTGTTCAAGGTTCTGATTCAGAATTTCAAGAAACCATTGCTATGAGAAGGAGATGGGGCTTCTGTTTTTAGGAGCTTAAGGCCAATTTATCTTTGAGATCTCTGGAAACCTCAGATAGGGTTTTAATCAGCACTAAAGCAACAGGAGAGTTCCCTAAATATAGGGAATGTATTTTATCGATTTTTGTGTTGCCTAGTAGAGAACGTTGGGAATAATACACTCTCCATGAATATACATCAAAAGAATAAATGTGTTAAAGAACATGTGTTTGTCTTTTTTTTTTTTTTCTTGCAGCACCGGGGATCAAACTCACAGTCTCACGCCTGCCAGAGCAGGCGCTTAACCACTGAGTCAAACTCCTGGCAAGAACATGTATTTGAACAACTGAAAACATTCATTCAACAACTATGCACTTTCAGGAGAGGAATTCAGTACACGGCTACAATTTTATGAAATATCTTCAGGTTGGGAAGAACTTTGAAACATTGGAAAGGGAGTAACAGTGACATGTAAATTGCATGGATGCAAGAGACAATCATATGTAACAAAATAAGAAAACTGGACATCATCGGAGCACTTTGGATAAATGAGGTTGAAAACACTTGACCCCCTGCTGTACTCAGTTCTCTCTATATGGATGGTGGTTTTGTAATATGATCACAAATTCTTTAATGCTCCTTCCTTCAGAAGTTGAAAATTTCCCCCTTATAGTACTCATGTATCAGGCATAGAATATAATGGAAGAGCTGTTTGCTCACATCTGAGACAGTTATAAAAGGTACTACATCTTTCTCTTCTTCCTACTCCTAACCCACCTCCTCTCCTTCCTTCCCCCTCTTCTCTGTCCTTCCCACCATTCTCCCCGCCCCATTCCCTTCCTCATTCTCTTCCTCCTCCCACCCATCACTTGTTCCCCCAGGCCAGCCTGGTGCTTCCTGATGAGGTCTCAGAAGCAGCTCTGTGGAGAAGCTGAGGCCTCCAACCCTAACCAACAACCACAAGAGTGATCTTGGAGGCAAATCCTCCTGACCTAGTGAAACTTTCCAATGGTTATATCACTGGTGGGCACATAGACTGCAACCTCATGAAAGACCCTCTACCCAAACACCCAGAGAAGCTGCTTTCAAATTCCTGGCCCACTTTAAGATGGTAAATGGTTTTTGTCTGGGCATAATTTGTTTTGTAGCAATAAATAACTAATGCAGGGTTTGACTCCATTCTTAGCATCAGATTCTGTGTTAGGGTTCAATTAGAGAATCACCAGAAGATAGATTGATAGTTAAATAGGAGACACTAGGATATACATATCCCCTATATATACATATATATTACCCTATGGTTTCCTATATAAATATCATATATATATATATATATATATATATATATATATACATAGAGAGAGAGAGAGAGTGAGAGAGAGAGAGAGAGAGAGAGAGAGAGCAGAGACAGCAGAGAGAGAATGAAAGAGGATATTATAAGGATTTGTCCTCATCCAGTTATGGGAGCTGATCAAATGCTGCCTGTAAGGTTGTTGTTTTTATATCCAAGGCTGAAGATTCAAATCATCAGGAAAATTCACAGAAAAAACAAATTTGTAAAGAGGAGAGGAAACTAGAGTACCTGGAGCCCTTGAAAAGGAGTTAGAGCTTACGATGAGAGGTTAGACCATATCAGTTCTCACTGCCGCTGCACTTGAAGAAGAAGAATCTTCTTGAGAGGTCGGCACCCTTTGTCATGGGCTAGGAGCACACTTGGCCCAGGAATTAGAGGTGATGAAAGAGGATCCAAGGGGTACTGGGACAATTGCAGGTCTGAGCACCACCCCATACCAAAGAGATGACCCAGAAGATAGACACATGCAAGCTGCTGGTGTACCTGCCCTTACCTTCCAAGCAAAGAAACCAAATTTCTGCTTTTTCTCTCAAAATCTCCATAAAAATACCACTTATGGCCACCCTAGTTAGCAAATAAGCATAGTACAAATCCAACATACTGTGTCCAACAGTTCTATCTACACTAAAAAAATTTGGTAACTCCCAAATTAGTTCAGTGCTTTTCCTATGTACCACACAGGCCACTGTTTTTAAGGGGAGCCTCACAGTAGTATAAAGGTAGATGTGTAACAGAAGGTTTCTAATTGGTTATAAGAGATTTGAATAGTCTACCACAAACTCTGCTTGGGGGAACCAAGAAAGGTAACATAGGTGCCAAGCTTCAAAGAATAATTATGTTTTTGCAAGATGATTAAAACGTCACCACAATGAAGAGGAAGCAATATTTTGGTGGTCCCATTTGGAAGACGAAGGTTTGTTATGGCTGGACTGGCAGCTATACACAAGGCAAATTGGGAGATGAGGCCAGAAAATGAGAATAAGCAAGCATAGACCAGGCCTTGCCTGGCATACCAAAGAGTTTTGGTGTTTACTCTCCCTCCAGGTACCAGGGAGCTATCAAAAGGTTTCCAGCTGAAGAATGACATGGTCAGAATTTTATTTTAGAACCATCACTTGATCAAGTATATGGAGAAAGACTTAAAGGTGAGGCAAAATCAGAGGCAGGAAGACCTGTTATTAGACTGTCAAAATAATTCACGTAAGAGCAGAAGAGATAGAAATCAGGTGTGGGAATGGAGAACAGAAGCATGTAGGAGGATCCAGGTGGGAAATTAACCAAAGTTTGGATGAGGAAGGAAAGGAAGAAATCAATGTGACTGTCAGGACCTTGGTTTTAAAACAGAGGGCTGAGGATGCTTTGTTCTAAGAAAGGAGAATCTATAAGAGGATATGGTCTTATTTGAATGGGGAGGAGGATAGACTTTATTTTTAATATGCTGGTTTTGGGGGTGTCTTCAAAAATATTTGGTAGCCAGATGAAACTATGCATCTGTAACTTTTCTTTTTTTCTTTTGCTAAACCCACTGTTAACGAATAAATATGAGCTTTGGACTCTGAGCTTTATCTTTTATAGCCAAACACTGGAAGTGTCCAAAGTAGATGGAAGGCTTTTCCAGTGCTGCTGGCAATATAAATGTTCACATTTCTTCCTTTAAACTACTCTCCCTGCAACTTCTGATGAAATGTGGGTTATTAAAATGATAGGAAGGCATTGGGAAAGACATAGAATTTGGTTTGTGATTTAGCACAGAAGTGTGGATTTGGTTACTCTGGATTACAAAGCCTCTTAGTGTGCTGATTGCACTAAATTTGGCTCCTATCACATGACATTGCCTATTCTTAGGGTGTTTGTGGTACTTAAGCTTCATTGTATCAGCTTGATTGGCTTGAGAGCCAACTAGAGGATTAGTAAAGTGTGCTTCTGGGTGTGTCTGGGTAGGCCGTGGAAGCATGATCTTAGGTACTATATATGGCTTTTCACCCCTTCCTCTCTCACAGTGTTTTCCTACTCTACTTCCCAGCTGCCATGAACTAACATCTTTGCTCCATCACATCCTTCCACCATGACTTTTATGCCTTGAAGCCAGCTGACTATAGAACAAAACCCTTGAAACGATGAGCCAAATTAAACTTCTCCTGTTTTAAATTGCAGGTGTCTGGTGTTGTGTGCCAGAAATGGGAAACAGCAACTTGACTGAAATCAGTAAAATATGTTCTAGTTCTGTGAGCCAATCTGGGTCCTGATTTCTTTACATTGCTCCAAGCACAGATCTCCTTGAGTCACTGCACTTTTACTATTTTCCAAGTGGGAAGTCTATGTGGTCCTTACTCACTTAGTTTGGAAATAAGGGAGACAGAGTGTGAACTGGGTGTTTCTGATGAGGGTTGGCCCCCTCTTTATTCCATCACTTTCTGGTCCTTCCTCTTCTTTGGCTCATGCTTTCATTAGAGACCTTTGTCAATCAGACTCAACAAGAACGGTGCTTCCATAAGGTGCCATCAGTGGCATCACCCAGTCTCTGAAATTGTGGCTGAGATTTCTTACCCACTTAGAGAATAATGAAAGGGATGGAGGCTGTCTTTTAGAAGTCAGGGATGCCTGTAGTACTGCTGAGTTAAGAAGAGTCAAGTTGCTGTTTCTTCCCCAGGAAGAAACAGAGATAGCAAGAGAAAAGAGCAAATTTCTGAAATGCTCTGGATGTGAGCGGTGGGGGGAAGTGGGGATGAGTTGGACACTTCTTCAAGGTAAGGTCAAGAATTTCTAATTGAAAGTCACAGCATTGACTGCTTCTGGCTTCTGCTAGCAGGCAAGCTGCATCAAAGGTTTTACTGAGCCAGTATGCAAAAGGCTTTGCACATGCTCCCCAGAACTTTCAGCATTTTGGAAATGCCAAGAGCAAAAAATAATGTATATATTTTTTCTATCTTTTCTTTGTCTACTTCCTTAAGGGAGTAATACAGGCAGTTTGTACATGATTCCTTGGAATTTCAGGACACTTGAAAAGCAGAAGCAAAGCACAGCGACTTTGTTTTTAATATGCTTCCTTTGGAAAAACTCTTGCTATATCTTTTCTAATTCATGGATCACTTGTAACTCTAAGGAGAAGCATTGTCTGGTCTCAGTAAAGCTGTGGTCAGATGGCCTGGGCTTCCAGTTATTTCCCAAATCAATTGTTTCTTAGTGTACCTTGTTTGATTACAGTTCTTAGAGCTAAAAAACTATAAAACAAAAAAATAAATACTATCCTTTGTATAGTTAAAAATATCTCTGTACAGTCTTGTGAAGGAAGTAGAAGTGGGGCTAATAAATTTCCATTTTATTGATACACATGAGAAAACTAAGAGAAGACCCAAAGAAGAAGAGCAATCTGGCAAGAATCACACAACAAAGATGTGACTGAGAATCCAGAATTCCTGACTCCTCTTTTTGCTGCTTATTTAAAAATAGCTTTTGAACACTGACATGTAAAGGCATTAGGGGCACACTGACTATCTTTGCCTGTGTGCTGATAGATTCTAGGTAGCAGTAGTCAAGGCACTAGATCTGAAAGGTCATGGGTGCAGATCATAGGATGTGTGATCTGCTCACCACATTTTAAGGACTTTAAGGAAGTCACTTCAACCCTCTGGCTTCGGTTTTCTTACATGTAAAATGGGAGTTATAATCTCTGCTATTAAGGAGTGCTCTAAACAGTTTTTAAGGGACCCTTTATAAAGATGGGTTAATTTAATGAACATTGATGATTTTTTTCAGAACTCTCAGAAAATAATATAAATGACCCCAATTACTCCGTTACTAACAGAAGATTACAGGGTCTTCCAAGAGACATTTTTGGTTTTATCCTTGGACTTACTGCAAATTTGACTGGCAAGTGAGAGCTTTTTGCTCTCACAGGACCTGAACTGTCTGTTAATTAAGTTTGCTCAGCTGTCTATTCATTTGGCTTCAGCCAGCAGAATCTTGGGGGAAAAGAAAAGAAGTGAACCATTTTGGAGAATCACGTCACTGGCAGAAGCCAATGTATTAAGCCTAAGGTACAAATCGTCTCCTCATTAGGAAATAATTATGCCCCTAATGGAGCTACATGGATGTGAAGACATCCTATAAATTGCTGATTGGTTTCATAGCAATGATGGTATTTAGTGCCACTTCAGTGAATGGGAAATGTGTTGGAAATAGCCCATCTTCAGCTACATTGAAGGAAAGGCTGGGGTTGAGGAGATGCACAGAAGATGGAATAATTCAAAGAAAAGGGAAACATTTGTCCTTTTCTTTAGAGAGAGTGCTGCACTGTAAGATTTCAGGTGTCAAGTTGGCACATCAGGGTTTGAAGCCTCCTTCCTCTGCCAACTATCAACTCAGTGATTGGGATCAAGTCACTTCTTTCTTTAGGTCTCAGTCTTCTCATCTGTTAAGTGGTGGTAATTAAAAATTACAATATAGATGGGTATGGTGGTACTCACTTGTAATCCCAGCTACTCAAGAGGCAGAAGCAGGAGGATCTCAAATTTGAATCCAACTTGGGCAATTTAGCGAGATCAAACAAGATTAAAAGGAGAGCTGAGGATGTAGCTCAGTTCAAGGCCTTGAGTTCACTTCCCCAATACAGAAAAAAAAAGTGATATAACCTTGTCACAAGGTTGTTTGCAGCAGAAAATGCCATAGAAATGTCATGTTGTTATGAAGCCAACAATCCTCCACGTCACAGGTTAATTATTTTGGGATTGAAGAAATGTTGTGTTGCTCATGATGACATAGTTTTACAACATAACTGGTCTGCTGGTCCCATGTTGCACACCCATGTTGTAGTTTGAAGTGTGGTATATTAAGAAAGCATCTCAGATAATCATTTTCTAACAGATGGAAGGATTTAATTACCTGATGTTTGTGAAAGTGGCTCAAAGTCTAGGGTGTAGCACACGGCAAGTGCTCTAGAAATGCTGATGTCCTATACCCTTCACAGTCCCTAAGCCAGATTCAGTCATGAAACCTTCACTGCAAAAAGCTGCGTGAACTAGAATGATATATTCCCTTTCTCCCAGTTTTAATTTTCTCCTCTGTAAAGAGAGGAGACAGAAGTTGAAACCAGGTAGAAATGCAAGAAGAGGATTCCAGGATTCAAGGCATCTTTTAGTTATCCTATACCCTCTGTAACACTATCCACTCCTTTGAAGATCTTATGCACCTGGACAAGAAGAAAGATTTTGAGACCTGTGTCTGAGACATTAGTTCCAACATCATTTGGGACCACAATGGATTGTTACCCATCTGAACTCAGTCCTGATCTTTTCTGATCCCCTTATACGTCAGCATTTCTGGAAGTTCCACCTCTGTCCCAGGCAAATTTTCCCAAATCAAATATTTCCATGGATGGAAGTTATTTGCCACCATGGAGGAGCAACAATCTGCTCCATCCCTGACTTCATCATGGCCAAAGAGGACATGTGTCAATGAAAACTCTCCTCAAGATTACGTCCACTTCATTTTCCTAGATCAGAGCAAATAAATAGTCTGCTGGAGGGACTCAGGTCTTTTTCAGCCTCAGGGCTGAAAGTTTACCTTACTGAATTGGAGAAAAAGCACTAAATTCTTCAGACAAGTGCAGTTGCCATTAATCCCAGGTGGTCATGGGGCTCAGCACCACACTAGAGCACTTGAACAGAATGTCCTGCCCTACCCAAACCAGCCTAGGCCCCAAGTGGAAGAACTTGTATTGGATGCCACCATCTTCTTAAAGATTCTCAAAGATTCTGTTACCACAAGACTATCATCTCCAAATGAGCAGGATCTTGTACTGATCAAGTACGTAACGTGTGAGATTTCCAAGAGACTTGATTATTTCCCACCTTCTCCTGCTTCTCAGGAAACTGGGCGACATGGAGGTGCCAGAGTCTGGAATGAGGGACTTGCATGTGATGTGAGCTCCATTTCTGTTTCAGCAACACCCTGTGAATTCTAATGTTTCCATCCTGGGTCCACTGTGGTTGATACACAGTACATGCTTCACAAACTGGCCCCTGAGTAGCAGTGGAAACTGGAGCACTTAACAAGTGGCAGGATGCGTATTTTTCTCTCAGGAGAATGGTCCCGCACTGTGGTAACTAAGGATGTATTCTGAATGCAGGATTAAAAATATCCTTCACCTCTTCCTAATCTTCCCTCACTTTCTTCAGTGTTTCCACTGCTGGTCTTCTCTAAGTCACACAGAGAAGGGTGGCTCTTGATGAGATTCAACATCATTAAGGTCAAGTTTGCAAGAACAGAAGCTGCTCAGGAAGGTGGCACCCAATTAAGGCTCACTGAACAAACTGATACCTGAATTTCCCACCATCCCATGCCTCCCCTTTATTCCTCCACTGCACAAAGTGGGGAAAATGCCTCAATTTTCAAACAATTCAGTTCATAAACAAAAGCATTTGGCAAAATTTTGCTTCTGCTTGAAAACTTTGCATCGGGTAACAAACTGGACAACAGCCATCTTCCCCACATACACACAAACATAGTCATCTTCCCCACAACAGTAAAGCAAATGAAGTTAGTAAACCAAGGTAGCACTACATTTCCCCTTTGGGTCAATAATAAGCTTTTTGAAACATTAGTGATGCCCACAACAGCAGCAGCAACAACAAAGACCACAACTCTATTTCTCATTTTCATATCAATTGCAGAAATTATCTTTATTAGAAAAATGAAATTTTCCTGTATTTACATTTTTACACCATATGACCGGGCACTTCTGTTGCTTCAGGAGTTATGTACATATCAGTTTGCACACACATTTCAAACCCCATTCCTTAAAACAGTTGATAACACATTGAACAAAATTAAAAGACATACTACAAGAAGACAACCATAGTATATACTTCCTCTATCATAGAAAGGTGTTAAGCAAACGTGTAATTTTGTAGCTATGCTTGGAAATATTTAATACAGTAATTAGCACTTCATCATGCAGTGGATTAAAACATGACAGATATAAACTGCTGCGATTGGTAGGTGAAGATCTTCTCCTAAATGAAGAACAGTGAGTGGAGCGCACAACTTGCTTTGGGCTCCACCATACAAGAGATCAAGCCAGTTCAGATGTGTTTTAGACAGTGTTTGAATGTAGCTGTGAGTGGAAACCCTCTGCATATGAGTTCAATCCCATCCCTATTGGGTTAAAAATGGACTCAGACATAAACCCTTTACGGATAAGCTGTTTAATTCAGTAACACCTGTGGGAAATTATCAACTTGTATATTATGAGATGTGTTTTACAACATGGATAAAAAAATGAGTAGTTTACCCTCTTTTTCTGTCTGAGGAGACGATTATTTATAATTTTATGATCTACTTCTTATTCAAGCCACCAATTCATTCACTTTATTCATTCTTAATACTCAGTTTGAAATATATATATATATATATATATATATATATATATATACTATGCATAGAAACATTCCAGTGTGATATAAACTATGACAAATTCTACAAATTAATTTGACAAGTATATGCTTTTAAATTTGTTTTAGTAGGGGAATGAACAAAATTGGCATTTGTAGTTTTAAAACAACTGGTTAAAAAAATATTTGAGGAACATCAGGCTTGGAAAACATCTGAGCCACAACTAGCTATGTAGTTAGTTATATTGAGCAATGATTGCATTTTTTATGAAAATGTTAGTCTACCTGCTATTTTATTTGGGAAAAACTAGGCAATTGACAACCTTCCTAATGGAAATTTTGGGAACATGAACATCACACTTCCATCATCCTGAATCCATCAGGCGATCCCTTGGATTTGTCATAAAATAGTATTCTGAATCTTCTGTTTCTAAACCAGGACATTTCCCTACTATTCATGGCTCAAAGCTGTATCTACAAACCTAATAAACTTAAGATTTAAAAAGAAAAGTAAAATAGGCTTAAAATGTCAATACTGTTCATTCACTTGAATTAGCTCAACTGAGAATAGTGACAATTCAATAAGTCTTAGATGGCTAATGTAAAAATCTCCATTAGTTTCAAAACGCTATGACTGTTTTTTGTGGTAAAACTATGTTATTACATTTGTGGACCTTCACTATTTGCTCAATTATCAATAGTCTTTGATTTGAGCCCTTTAAGAGTTTGAAACAGTGAAATGTCAAATCAATGCAAAGCATTTAAAATGCCAAAGACAAATTTATGTTTGCTGCAGAACAATTAACCTTATTAATTTAAAAGGCAACCATGGTATCAGCTGTGAATTATGCTAATATCCTTTGAAAGGCTCATCTTCAATCCTTCCCAAAGGTGTAAAAGAGAATTAAATGGAAGAGGTTATGACCTGGGGCTGCTGCTAATGAGGAATGTTCTATGATTACAAAAATGCAAACTCATTGTTCCCCTGACATGGCACATAAGAGGGATTTATAAGTGATAATCTGTTTTGTTTTGTTTGGTGCTGCTGACTGCTGACACCTTACTTGAGGAAGTTAATCTGAGGAATGACTTCATTTTAAACAGTTTGGTTCTGGTTCCCTGGAGGATTGCATACTCTGAACTATGTCTCCAAAGAAGACGCACTATTGGCCAAATTATTCTTTGGGGTGCTCTACTTTCTGCATAGTTCAACATCCCTGGGAGAATACTGTCACACACAGACACACAACAACAGGATCTCAAAATAGCTATTAAATAATAATATTCTTTCTGTCTGAATAGGTTTGTTACGCCAACCTGAAAGATGAGAATGACTGGAGAATCTTTCTCAGAGACTAGGACACAGGTTCTTACGCTAAGATTAGCAAACCTCCAGGAGGACTAAACCATGGAAACCATCCCTTCCAATCCTAGCTCAGTTTTCTCATCTATAAAATGGGCTAATGTGCTCCACCTCATAGTATATATAAATGCCAGAAAAAGAAGTATGGCTTAGAACACAGGAGGAAGAGGATGCCAAAAAAAAGGGCATGTGTGTGCTTAGGGACCTTGCCTACAGCATGCATTTAACACCATGTCATTCTGGAGTTCCGCAAAGTCCAGTAGATATATTCCACTTCAACACCTTATGGGACAACATGAACAAGCATTCGGTGGCCAAACAGTTATCCTTATGTTTGTGGCCAGAAAAGCATTTCTAAAGCAATTCAAGAAATAGAACACTCCAAGAAAGTAAACAATAACAACATTTTAATAATTGGCCCTCAGTTACTGCAACTACCTTAATGCTCTCAATTGTGCAAAAACTCAGTTCTCTACTCTCTGTTACACCTCTGAACCTCATTCTGTCTGCCTGGTAAAGATAAGCAAACATACAGATGAAATAAGAGGGACAGTCAACTTGCAAATGACATCACCTCTTTAAAAATGGGTCACAATGTTTAGGAGAGCTTTAATGGAGGGCCACAAGGCAGTGTGTGTGTGTGTGTGTGTGTGTGTGTGTGTGTCCCTGCACACATAAGAGAGTACACTATGTACACATGCTTAATGAAATTAGCCCTGATTTCAACTGATAAAAAGAAGAGAGATTAGGAAAGAGATATTTAAGATTAGGCACATGCTAAGTAGAGAAAATAACTCCCCAGGAAGCACAACCCCCTCCCCCGCAAAACCCCAAAAAACAAAAAACAAATGCTGAGTGCAAGCATAAGAAGGAGAGACACCAGCAGCATTCACATCTCTGAGGGGACTGTGAACAGAGGTGAGGTCCCCAGGAGTCCTTCCACATCCCAGATCAGATAACAAGGGCAGGGCAATGCTAAACCTACTCATCACAGATGCTGGCACTCAAAAGAAAGCCCAGGGACCTCAAAATAGTCTCTCTCTCTCTCTCTTTCTCTCTCTCTCTCTCTCTTCTGACCTCTCTGGAGGAGATCAGGCACTTCAAGAATATGTCTAGGGTTAGAAATTTAATAGCTAATTCTTGTTTCTGATGAGGCTGAATACTTACACCTCAGTTTCCTTATCTGTAAAATGGGAGCAATCTTATTTATATCTTGTAGTTATTTTGAGGATTGTATTCTAGGCTAATCTATACTCAGTGTAGATATATTTTTTCTATATTTTCAGACTCAGATGTTGTTGATATATGGAATGTACTTGTGATGAGCAGAGAGTCTAATACTCCAGTACTATCCAGAATGGGTTGGACAGAATGAAAAATCTTCCTCTCCACCCTCCCTACTCTGCCATCTCTCCTGAAATACACCTAGGTTCCTTTAGTCATCTCCTTGTCCCATTTTTCTCTCTAGGGAACCTGATGCTTGCTTTCATCAGCCACAACAGTAGGCACTTAGGACTCGATAAAGAGTTTTCTGTATTCCCCACCCCCACCCCAACCTCAAACACCCATGCCCTGGACTATTGAAAGTGCTCTTCACAAGCTAAAAACAAAGCAAAGCAAAGAGGATTTTGGAAAATATTTTGTCTTTTTGCATCCTGGTCTATTTTCTAATCCTTTGAGGAATTTTTTTCAACCTCTTTTTGAAGCACATGTCATAAAGCAGAACCAAGAAGAAGCAGGATTTGGCAAAGTTTAGAGAACTGGTTGGAACCAGACCCATGCTTGCCTATGCAAAATTTCAGAAGAGACAGTTTGTTCAACTGTTGGGCTGCTTTTGCACTCCCCAAACATCTTTCTAAGGTTCCAATAAATCCAGGCCATCTTTAGGAGTGTCAGCTACATTCTTCAGCGTTACAAAAAGATCTGGGGAGTTACAAAAAGATCTTGTTATTTTTATTTCCCAAGTTTGATTGTGGAATCAGATTGATATTTATTTCCTGGAAACAATTTCATTGGTCATTTCTAATTTTTACCATTTAGTCTGTTTATCTTTTATGGCCCTTAGCTATCTTTCGTATTAGGGAATTAAATTTCTAAGCCATAAACTCCTTACAGGAAGAGACACTATATTTTCTATTCGCTTTGCAATTTCCTAACACCAAACTGAATTTCAAAAGAGAATGGGCAGTCAGGTAAGTGCAATTACATGATCAAGACTCTTGGTTCAACCTTGCTGCCTGGGAAATACAGCTTTTCTTTCAGTGATTGTTGCCAGATCTCATCTTTGGTTTGAGATTTTAATCTACATCTCATCTCTTGGTGTTCTTTCCCAGGAGAAGAGTCAATGAAAACAGTTTTTCCTTTTCTGAGACTCTGAGACAAGAAGAGATTATGAAAGACATTAAAGGGAAACCAAATTCAAAGAGACATCCCTGGGTCTGCACAAGGCAAAGAGACAAAGAAAGTCAGGTCAGTGGATCTCTCTGACTCTTATCCTGCAGTCACTCAGAAATGTCCTGCTGAAAGAAACCAAGAAATAGCTAACATGGTAAGAAATCGACCACAAAGTCTTGGGTGCCAGCCCCAACTCTGATGTTTTCTGACTTGATGACCTCATACAAATTACTGCTACTTTGCAGACTTCATTTTCCCACCTCCCTTCCATTTCCCCTAAATCTTGGTATAGTTCTAAAAATTCTGTTTTTTAAGATGCTCTGGGGCAGTCACCTGTAGCTGATAGTAGCCTGAGAACACTTTTGGGCACAGAAAATGTATAGAAGAGTTGGAAAGAGGATAAAGAATTTACATAGGAAATCTGTGCCTTTTGGTGGGTTTACAGAAATCACACAAAAGTCCGTATTAGTATTGTCTTCAGAAGTGAATGTGAGCAGCATGTATTCCATACCCTTCACCCAGATTATTTTTTGTAAGGGGCCAAGAAAACCAATGACCAAATCCTACTTGGGCTCTGTTACCTTCCATAGAACTGAGATTAAAACAATATAGTGTCCTCTCTACAGAAACCATCAAAATAGCTAGAATGGGTTTTCCATGTGTCAATATGATCATTACCACTTAATTTTTAAACGTAAACTTTACAATATGTACAACTTTATTTGGATAACACACTTATGTGTGAATTGTAGAAATCAAGCATGTATATTATATACATGTGTACACAAGCATATGTATTCACAGGATAAGTGCATTTGATCATCTCTGATCTGTATCAGATGGCAAGCTGACTTCATCTGAGATGATTAGTTATGAAAACAGTACAATATAAAGGAATGAAATGGGAAAGGGGAGATGCATACGGGGATAGCTTTTCAAGTATAGACCCCACATAATCTCTCAATAAGCTCTTTCAACCCTGTTTGCCAAAAGAAGATGGGGTGTCAGAGAAGCCTAACTTTGACTCAAGTGAAAATAAACACTGCTTTTGAAAGGAAAATCACATTTACAAAGAACTCTTAACTTGTATTAAATATCAACCAATACATTTGGCTTCCACCTACTCAAATTCTTTTTCTTGAAGTCCAATTATGTCTACTATAGTGATAGTTAATGCAAACAAGCTCCCTTTGGGAAACAACTCATGTCCCCTCCCAAGGATTCATGCACAACAGCTATGCACAAAAAAATAGTACAGGAATGTGCATAATGCTAACGAGTGTATTCACCTCCTCTGAAAGATATTTAGGTTCCTCAAATTAGTATTTATCTAGGTCTTAAACCACAAGGGATTTCAGAGCAAGGTATTTATTTATATGACAACCCATTATTAAAGCTGCACTTTTTAGGTTTAAAGGAGATAAATTTTTAATCACCATTTAATTAACACCAACTTTCTTTTTCTTTCTCATTAGCAATTCTATTTGCAAAGAATTCAGGGCATTTGTCATTTCCTGAGAAGGATGCAGAATATTAAATACACATCAGCAGTAGACATATCAAATAGAATAAACAATGTGTGACTGTGTGACTACCATGGATCTTTTGACTAATTAACTGCCTTGGCTAAAGTCCCATTTAAATGAAACTATTTCATTTGTAAACAAGGTGTAGTTTTCTTTTTTTCCCCAAGAAAATAACTGTGAATTTATTTGACAGATTTTGGTGCAATGGGTGAATTTTAATACTTTCATCAGAAAAGCTAGTATTAAGCTCTCTTAAGTACCCCATGAAATGGAAGAGAAACCCAAGTACAAGCCACAAGACAGTCATGGTGCTACCTGAAATAATGGAAAGAGATTTACAGAGGACAAGAAGTTTTGAATGGTGAGATTAGAACCCCTCAATTCTCATGGAAGTCTCCCTGCCAGGAAGATAGATTCACTGGGGACTTGCCTACTTGGAACAATGAATTCAGTTGTGCCCTAAGAACCAGGAGGAGTAGGGAAGGTGCA
Source organism: Dasyprocta punctata (assembly GCA_004363535.1). Lineage (NCBI taxonomy): Eukaryota > Metazoa > Chordata > Mammalia > Rodentia > Dasyproctidae > Dasyprocta > Dasyprocta punctata. The sequence goes on from RJWM01003757.1 coordinate 29,511, forward strand.
AACTATTTTCCAGAACGTTAGGATTCCCCAGAGTAGAGTTCATGCTCTGGAAGCCTCCATTCCAGAGTACTTTATTAGGTTGCACATGCAAGCTATTACCCATGAACAGAAACTTGGCTGCTGCATCCATGTATGCCTATCTAAGGATGGCACTTTTGGGAAGGTGGGTCCTTCCCAAGCAGGGAAACCATTTATTAGTAAAATAACATTATAGATGCAACCCTAACTTAAGCCAAATAAAAGTCAAGCATTTGAGTTCAGAGATTCTTGCCTCTTGGCATCAAATTTCAGCTCTCAGAGCTGGGGTATGCCACATGAATCCTTTGAAATGGGCCCATAATTCAGGATTGTGTAATTATCTCTTTACCTTCTTTACTGTAGATGCCATTTACCATTGAATGCTATATTTTGGATATTCTTTTTCCAAAAACCAACTGATTTGGTTGAATTTTGAATAGCACTACATCATTATCTTTTACTTGGAAATTGATCCTTTGATTTTCTTTTTTGAAATCATCACATTTAAGAATCAGTGCTTTATGGACAGTGTTAAAAGAAGTGTATTTTTTTTTACTACATTGCTTTTAGTTCTTTCAAAAATCACATTTTTAATTCTTTATCCAGATACCTCTGAAGTTAATAGTGGAAGAATTAGCAGGCTTTTTGATATATGGAGTCAATCCTAGGGTAAGTGATCTCTCCCTAGAGATTTTGTGGTACTTAGCAGAACTCTTTGGGGACACCAGAAGAAGACAGAAAGCTTCTTTGGATTGATCACATATCATTGCTCTGTATGCTGGGGAGATTTTTTAATTTATTTCATGTTAAGACACGCTCGTTTTGTGAGGACAGAGAGGTGATCTTAGCAGGGCAGATGCAGATCTGAATGTAATAGGAGGGCAAAGGCAGAAAGTGCTAAAAGAATATACAGTGAAAGAGACTTAAATTTAAGATCAGAAATTGAGGTGACTGTTCAAGGTCCATAAATCCAGCACTTTCCACTGCTGGGTCCTGGAGCAGCAAAGGGACAGTATGCAAGAAATAATGTCATGTTTAAGTATGTTGGTCACCAGCATCACCTTAACCCTTTCTACTTTTCAAGGATAACTGAGAGATGCTCCCTCCTATTTGCTTCTCTTTGCTATTCCACCATGGACACTCAAACTTACTGCAGACACTTTTCATCATTATAGAAATATTGTAGGTTGGGTGCACTTTTCCAAAGATACAGGCATTCAATATATTCCCAAGCTCTAAGAAAATCACCTCTGGCACTTACCCACTTACAGGAAAATACTACTTACAAAACAGAACACACATGAGGAAAAGAAACAACGTAATTTTTCAGCCTGCCATTTTGTCTCTTTCTTCAAGAACTGGAAACAAAATGCAAGAAACAAACTAGAAAATGCCCAGGCTTGCTTTCATGAGCTTAGGGCTTCTGCTGATGCCCCAAAACAGAACTGAGGTCTTCTGCAAAACTTGGTGGGTAGTTAGCCTAAACATTTCAAGAATACTAATTATTTAAGCTATAGCAATTAATGGAATAGAACCATATAAAATGCTTAATTAGTATTGTTTGCTGGTTTTATGGCATTTAGTTTTTAAACTAGAAAATCCTGGTCTGAAAAAGCTTTATAATATAACTAAGGTTTTTTTTTTTTTTGACACTTTGTTATAGGGAAGTGATATGCTAAGAAGCTTATCATGCCTAAATCTTCCCCCTCTTTCTCTAACTGCTTTAAATAAATATCATTCATACCATATATACACAGGTTTGAGTAGAATAAGAATGGGATGGTTCAAGTGGTTCAGAAATGATAAATGCATTGAGAATTCTCTATATATCAGTTGGTGCTGGTGAAGTAGTTTTCTTCCAGTAGAAAAAATATTTCAGAAGAGAGAAATCACTTGTCTCACTAAGCTTCTCCACAGTTTGGAGGGTGCTCAGGGTAGAAGCATGAGTGTTTCATGGTTTGAGGACCTTTGATATGAGGAGGCTGGGTGGCAATGAGTGTCCAAGAGAGTTTCATGACATTAAGAGAGATAAACCTAAAGAACCATGTTAGCCTTGGGCAGACAGATGGCATGGTACTTCTTACAAATCACAGCATACATATGGCTGTTGGCACATGTCACCACATTAATAACTCTGCGAACAGCAACACACAACTAATTCGACGCCATCATGGCTGTTCAGGGACTGAACAAGTTATGGTTACTCTGGGAAGAACGAGGTAACAGATACTATACAACCCTGAGTCATCACCAGAAGGGAGAAAATGCAAACTTACATACAGAGGAGTCTTCAGGATAAACTACAATGGCCACTGTGTCATAGACAGAAGATCCACACTTAGACATTGAAGACATAAATGTGTTAGTTTATGCAGCTCTGAACAAGACCATCAAAGCCAAAAGTGAGAGAAACACACATATCGATATCCAAAGAGATTCTTGTAGCTCTCTGCCTGAGAGTCTCTGGCTTTTTGTTCCAGATGTGTCTTGGGAATTGACTATAATGAAGGTAATACAGGTACCACGAGCACATTGATTTGCTATTCTTTGAGGGAGCCTGAATTTCTTGGGGTTGGGCCTGGGCTGTGAATGGAAGGCATAACAATAAAGCTAAGAACTGTTACAAGTCAAACTTCCTAATCTCTTGCACATGTCAGTCTCACTACAGTGCAGATGCATTCTTAACGGTTTTATTGTCTGTGTCAGATTTACATGCATACCATATTGCTTATCCTGTAATAGAGAAACCATTAGGCATTTATGATGAAGAAATTATATGGTGGAATGATCTTAATGGAATTTGGAATATAGGAAATCATAACATCACCATCAGCATCTAGTGCATCATTATTGCCAACATACTTAGTAGGCATGTCCCAGAGACTTGCCCTTATTTATGTATTTGTTTTTGGTTAAGAACTCACCTATCTGGTATCCGTCATACTCAGCACAAACCTCATAAGACTCCTTGAGTGGAAGATTATGGCATGGAGCCATGTGCAAAAGAGCCAACAAAAAAATACCTCCCTAAATCCTCTTCCTAAGAGCAGGGCACTATTGGACATCCAACTTCTACCCTCCAGAACGTTGGCTATTACATATGTTTCCCTATAGATAAAACATTAATGGAAGATTTTAAACGTCAGATTCAATACTAGGCATTTTCTTGTACACACGTCTATTGCTGCAGGAATTTAAAACCCTGGGGGTAGAGTACATATTATTCTTATTTGCAGCATAAGGCATAACATGCTCTGAAATATACACATCACTGTGGCCCCGACTGTCCCTAGAACAGTATGACGCTGTCGACCTCAAGGACGATCGAAGGTAGCTGTCATTCACTGCCTGTGATGGCAGGGAGTGTTTATAAGGGTCTGAGGGGCATCTCCCAATAACTAAGCGTTGATCATCCCTGTAGGAGTGAAGGAAAGGGTTATCAGAGGTGTGGTCTGGCAGGAGAGACTTGCTCCTCTTGCTGTCCTCCAGACCTTGGGGAAAAAGGGAGCTTTTGTTTCCCGACAGTTTGCTTGCAGGGACACTAAACAGGCTCCCATATAAGTTGCCCTCTAGGAGCCTCTCCCTGTCCTTGAGGCTTATGCTCCGGGAAGGCTTGCTGAGGTCTATCTCCCTGGGTTTGTCAAGGATGTTATCGTAGGAATGCTGACGGCTAATCCTCAGCTTGTTCTTCTGGAACTGGAGTGCATTGTTCTGTGCCCAGTCTTGCTGGTAGACCCCCTCCTGGCTAGCTGGGTTCCCTGTTTCCTGGAGCATCTGGTCTTCATCGATATCATAGAGGTTTCCCATCCGCAGGCAGGCATCACACTTGAAGGGGGATCTCATGGTGAAGTGGCCAGAGTAGGTGGGCAGGTTAGAAAGGCAGCTTCGGCAGTGTGTAGAGTTCTGCCGGTAACGGTCACTACCTTCGCTGTGAGGAGAACCCTTGTCTTTCAAGGTGAAGTGCTTGGCATAGAGCTTGTATTGGTCATTGTTGGGAAGCCCATCTTCATTATGCAGGGGATTCCTCTTCACAGGCAGTGTGGAGTCCCCCTTGCGGAAATTCTCCCCATGATCCTGGTAGGTGTCTGGGAAGCCCACATTCTCTGGGAGGGATATATTTTCAACAAATTGGGGAGGATCTAAGTGGAAACTGGGTTCCTTCTCACCATCGATGGTGTAGATCTTGTCCCTGGGAGAGCTGGCTTTGGTTTTCAGGTAGGTGCGTTCAACCTCACTGCAGTCCTTGGGATACTTGGAGGCCACTGACCTTTTGAAGTTGTCCTTGGTTTTATGGTTCTTATTGTTGTCAGGTTCCCTGTGGCATGTGGCCCGACTTGAAGTTTCTGAAATGTCAGAATGAGCCACCTCTTCTGGAAGGTACCTGGGGCTTTTTAGGGAGTGGGTCCTGTTCTCTACTGCCCCCTCATCCCTCTGGGACACTGGATTCTGGCTCAAAGAATCTTGGCGTAGGGACTCCATGGATTTCTTCCAGAGCTGCCGGGGTCTAGAGTTCCCTTTGGATTCTGTGCTCACAGTCACCTCCACTGTGTTGGGGTTGGACTCATTGAGAGTAAGAGGATGCTGTCCCTGGAACACATAGTTATTGAGGTTATCCTTGTGCCTGTTGGCCACAAACGTTTGAAGTTCATTCACGTTATCTCCAAAAATGCTGTCCTTCCCTTGGAAGGACCTGTTGTCTGCATATATCAAATTCCCCTTGTCTGAAACCATATCCATTATGAGGGAGCCTCTTTGGATAAAGTCGGCAGTTCTTTTGGGTGAGTCCATTCTTGAGGAGTTCATGTTGGACATATTGGAAATGTTTTTGGCTGACCGGAGGAGCTTTAGCATGTTGCTTTGGGACCCAGTCAAATTGAAGTCTGGAGACTTCTTTTTTTCTTCAATGTGTACTCCATGAATGCAGCTGTAGATCCCCTGTGAGAAAGCAGCACAAAAGAGCCATCAACAGCAGCCATTGGTTTAAAACCACTTCCCACCTACACTTCCCCTGCAAAGGTGAGATATGCACTTATAGGAGCCCTGTAGAAAAAACTGGCATCCACCCTGAATCCTGATCATTTTCTTCAATGAATGAAACAAATTACAAAGCACTAGGTAAATTTTACTCCTTTGGCTCAAAGCAGAGGCAACTTTGCAAAGAGTCACACAAGGCACTCAAGAAAAATTATCAACTGATGCTCTCACAACTATAAATTCTCTGTGCCTCCAAACTGGTATAGAAGGATATTTGACCCTCCCTATAGCCAGATCACCAAATCATAATTTTATTAATGGTCTCCAGAACCATCTTAAGTAGTTTGGATATCAGAGTTAACTATCAACAAACAAACTAAGCAAAAATAGGGTGTCATCTCTGATTAAATCTTTACATAACTTCTTTCTACTTATATGCAAAATCTCTTGATCAAGGAATGTGAGCCAATCAAAAAATCTTTTCTCCCTGGATTAATGAATATTCTAACGAGGGCATGAAATCCATGTGAGGGCAGTGGGACTTTTGATGCAGATATATCCACATCTACAGATACTCAGATAAGAGGGAGAATTGTAGAATCTAGTCATGTTGCCACATGGAGATATTAGCCTGAAAGTGAAGCTATCACAGTGTAATACCCAAGGGAAAGAGGGACATGGTTTGGAACTCTGGAGCCATCATCTTGAACTTCTTAATACACTTAATGTATTTTTTGTAGGCTTGTTTGTATATGACCTTGTTCGATGCAGTAAGAATTGGATTTTCATTACTAGCAATAGTGCAGAATTCTCAAGACATCCTGATACCAGTTGTAAATACCCAGGGAACTGGAGGATTTCTGTACTCCTGGGCAGCTGAAATACGATCATTCCCTTTTCCAAGTCTCACTTTCCACTCCTTCTTCTTTGCTTAAACTTGGCTTTCTCTTATAAGTTTAACTGTTATGAAGGAAAGAGTTCTTGATTCACATTGTAATGATATACACAAAACACTGATAACATTTTGATTTGTGGGCATTTTGATTTTCCCTAACCCTACTCCAGATTTTTGGCAGCCGTATCTGAAGGTAAAAGTCAGATCAAGGTTTCAGGATTTTACGTGGTCCTCCAGAAACTGTCATGGGCCAACCAAGAAGGGATGTGTGAGGCAGATTCAGCAGCTGCTGCTGACTTTGTCATAAACTACAGGAACATGTTATACATGTGATTAATTATAGACTCTGATAATGGTGGCTCCGTTGGTCCCCCAGTGTTACTCACAGGGATATTCGTGGAACTGTGACAGCCTCAACTCATTCATATGGCTACATTTTCCTTATAGTTTCTAAAAACAGTCTGTACTCCAGCCTTCTTGGAATAGTAGACTGGAAATCTGACCATTGTGAGTTTAAGCATTTCTTTCTCAGATCTTTTCAACCCAGGCTACACGGAAAAGGTTCTGTGAGGCCCCAGGCACCGTTGTAATCTTTGTTTCCTTTCTGTAGTCTGGTCATTAGTCTCCTTCTCTGTATTCCATATGACTGGCTGTTCATCCTCACAACCCCTCTCTGTGGCTTCCTGGATGGCAGGGGTTTCCCAACTGCGGATGTGAAAAATCATACGCATTTCAAATAGCACAGTGCTGCTCAACCTAGTCTGTAACCCATGCCTTCCTCATCCAACTTAGTAATATAATAATCTTATACTCCAACCTAGAGTATTATGCCAGTATGGTGAAACTGCTGTTTCCTGTATGTCAGAAACAGCTGAGGTCCATATATTTTCTTATTGTTAGTATTATGAAAAGAGCAATTTTGTACTTTTTTTTTCCTAGCTTGAAATTTTGTTCTAACAAGTTCCAGTCTTCCACCCTGGATATTCTAAGAACTCTCTGACATTTTAACCCTCAGAGAAATATCCTTCCTCCTGGCTGAATGAGCTGGCTGTCTTTGTGTTTGGGGGTCAGGGCCCTCTCATGTAGCAGTTATATGGGAGGTTGTTTGTTGTCTGCTTTCCCCTGGTCCTTTTGTCTGTAGGATGAATACAGCACAGCTAAGGAAGTTTCCAGGTGCTGATTTGCGTGGTTAAGCCACAGACAGGAGGCAACATGATAGACTCAATCTATGCCCCAGGTTTTGATGACAGCCTTCTCCAACAGAATGGATCCATGGAAGTTGAATAAGGAAGTGTATATTATAGAGTAACAGGAATCAGAGGCCCAAAGGTCACTAGACCTGAGTCCCAGCTTTATCATGCATTAGTCCTGTGGCTTTGGTTAAACTATTAAACCTATGTCAGTGTCAATTTTTACATCTGTACCATGGAAATCCTGTTCAAGGGGAGGCATGAGCACAAGATAAAATAATGCAAATGAGGCATCTAACACCATAAGTGCTCAAAACATACGGACTAGAGACACTGTCCAATCTTCTCTGGCCCTGTCCTTACAATTTCACCTTTCAAACCAGCCTGAGCATGCATGCAATGCCCATTTTGTCAATGCTTCAAGAAATGTATACTACTTCCTCATACTGAAGGTTGTTCTGAACAGCCACTTTGGCCTTCTGGTTAGATAATCAGCCAAATGCTATCCAGGAGCTGAATAAACCCCTCAGCCAGAGTTTCTTTGTTCCCTGCATAGCTCCCTCTTTTCTCTTCTGTATTATTCATTTACACTTTGGGTACATGTTATGAGTTGTGAAAATAAGATGCCCTTTTGGTCCCTCAGTGTACTCTGAGTCAAATAAAATTAGCATCAGTGACTAAATATGTCATTCCAGACAATTTGCTTTGCTTCTCCAGAGGTGGCCTGACTTCACAGAACACTGTCTCCCCATAATTCTGCTGTCCTCCTTCTACTCAGGACCCAGTCCCTTAAGTGTCCAGTTTTGATTGGTCCCCATTGTGAGTTAGCCCAAAGCATCTCCTATTCTGTTTCTAAGCTCCTTACATTGCTGACTGGGAAGGGAGCCTTGGTTCCTATACCTCTGGGCTTTGGCTTCACTATGTCTCCCATTCTTCACATTTCAGGAGATAACCAAGGTGGTTCTTTTTTTTTTATGACAGTGAACTTTTTATATTTTCCTTAATGGGAGGGAAAGCGCTTTGGAAAGAAACAAATCTTAAAAGCATCCCTTAGACAAAAGAATGGGTTTTTGTAAGTTGTAATAAAAGCAAGGGCTGTAGTTGTGCACAAAACTTGGTTCCTGTGTTAATTAAATATCTTTGAGCTTTGGCCATGTCCCTTAGAAGTGCCAGTAGTGCACATGCATCTCAGATTGGTATTTTTATTTTATTCCCCAAGAGTTTCTCAGAGATATGAAGACCACAAGAAAAGCTAATGTGCTTGCTGTGGGAAGGTTAATTGTATTAGCTGGATACTCAACCTGCTCAAAGGAGAACTAGTGGTGGACAGATTCAGGCTCTGCGAAGAACAAACCTGCCTAAAGAAGACATAAATCTCAGGGTGCTGTGAATCAGCATCCTTAGAGCAAAGTTTAAACTCTGAAGTAGACTAATGCACATGACCCAATCCTGTGTGAACAGAAAACCTCTCTCTTTTGTGCCTTTTTCTTGCCTGATGAGTGATAAGAACCTTGTCATTTCAAAGAAACAAAGTGAGGTCAAAAAGGTCCCATCCTTTGGAGCCTCAGTCTCCCTATCTGTACGATAGTGTCGTCAGGTCAACCTCACAGGTATTGTGAAGATTAGAGATGACACAGTAAACAAACCTGACCCAGGTTTTTGTATTCACACCAGACATAATGCACTCCTGTTGGGGGCTCCCTACTTCAGTGATTTTGTGCACATGATGAGTACGCTTTCGTTTTCCCGTGTGCGATCTGCACTGTGTGAGTTACATGTATGTCAGACAGCATATGTGTGAAGGTATATAGAAGACAACATTCAGAGGTAGTGATAGCCCTTAATCAGAAAGGAAGAACATTTTCTGGTTTTTGTTTTTGCAATCCAGAGCCCCACTGTATACAGCATTAGGGGCTTCAGCTTTTTCTAAATTTCCCTAATAAACTAGAGAGGGAGGAAAACATCATTAAGAATTAGGTCTTCCAATCCATAAATATCAGCTTGTACTTTAAATACAAATGTGATCTGGGGAAGAGAGGTAATGCTCAGGTAGGGCCCTTTGTATCCTTTAGCAATAGAACAGTGATTATGGCTGTGTTCCCAAAGGGGCACAGGACTCCTTGCCTTTCTTTCCCATCCCCGGGGCCTTCTCTGCCCTTGGGAAGGAGAAACCAAAGTTTAATTCTAACTGTCATGAAACACTACCACAGCGCCTGCCCCTTCACTATCCAGTTCCTCTCCTTTCCCATCCCTCAAGATACTTGGAAAGGGAGGGAGGGATTTAGCTCATTTCTCATAATGATGATTCTATCAACTTGGCTTCCTTCATGGTTTCTCAGAGGCTATACTCTTCCAAAAAACAAGCAAGATTTACAAGTAATGCAACAGTGTGCATTTGCTCAAGATAACCCCAGAATCATTTGGATATGAAAATCCTTTAGCAATTTACTGGAAAAATTACCTCAAAGTTTGCATAATACCTAGCTACATGAATGCATGTTGTTATTTTTAAGCAATCTGTGTGTTTAGATGCCATCAAGCTAATTAGGAAATATGTATTTGCACAGAACCAAGTTTGGAATGAAAGTGAATGGAGAAAATAAATCCTCCTCACTAAGCCATTGTGTACCTTTTAAATCTCCAAAGTTCCTAAAATTACCAAATGCTAACAATATACAAATTTACTTTAAAGTGATTACTTTGTTTTCCCAATAAACATTAGTATATAAAATAAGTTGCTTTTTACCAAAGAATTTTCACAGTGTTTCAAATCTTAATTCATTAAGCTCTTCCCCTGTGAAAAAAGCCACCAAAGTGGGCAAACGGAAGAAAGAAATTAAGAGAAATATGATGGATAGGTAGATGCCTGAACTGTACATATGCATGTGCTTTTATTGTAATATATGTAAGTGATTAAGTTGTGTTACATGTGTGAATGCATGTAAACTGCATATTCATATGTTTGAAGTATGAAGTGTATCAGATCTTTTGTGTTGCTTGTGCTTGATGTTTTTAGTTTGTGGCAAAGTAAGGGTTTTTACTAGTGCCAGACTATCTGGATTGAAATCCTGTTTCTACCTTACTGACTGAGCATTTCCAGGATTATTACCATTATTGATGAACTGTGTCATACGTACATTAATGGCAACACATATCCCATAATGTGCTACATGAAAGGAAGCCCTCCTGAACTACGTGTAGTTGACCATTGCATGTGTATCATGTGCTTGTTTAGATTGGGTTGTGCATGTATTTTGTTGTTTTATGTATGTGCATTTTTTTCTGGTACTTTTCATCTCTGTTTCAGTTCAGGTCCTTGCTGGGTTGCATGTACTTTTTGTGTTTTGTTCAAGGTGCGTATATAATACATAGCATTTCATGTAGACTGCTTCATTGCCCACGTTCTGATGCAACACAAGTCTAAATTGTAATGTCCTACATAGGGGTGTTAGCAGTAGGGTATGGTGTATCTGGGTGCTCATATAAACCACAGAGGGAAGATTTATTTGGCACCCATTTTTTATAGAATTAGTTACTAATATTGAAAAATTGAAAGGCTCTACATTGACTCAGATAATACTTTCTCTTTTGAAAACTAGAACACCTGATAATACCGCCTCTAATGCCCAGAAGGTAATACATAGCATGGACTAGGTCTAGCTGATCCCTTTGGAGGCAAACATGACACTACTAGCCACATGTGTTCACTGTTGTTCTCTCACTTTGACATCCAAGTTCAGTTACTATGTTTCATCTCCTTTGTGCCATTTGTTTCATTTCCAGCCAACTCTACCTATTCCCATTCACATTCTGGTCCCCACAGCTTTCTGAGTTTGTTACTGCTGGTTTATGCAAGAACAAAGTCCAGATGTTCTTCTGACAAGCTTACAGAATGGGTAATTAAGAGAGGTCATGTAGACCCCAGAAAGAATTTTAAAATGCCAGATTCTCTGAAATTAAAGGGCTTTTCTGAACCTGTCTGATACATGAAGAAATGGCCACTGGAAGTACTGACCCTGCTGATGGAGAAGAGCAGCCCAGGACGGTCGGAACACACGCCTGTGAAACAGAAGCGCAGCTTCCAGTAGAAGAGGTGCTCCCAGATGAAGGTGATCAGGCTGAGGGCCATGGCCGCTGCCAGCATGTAGAACACACCCGCCATGTTGTCGATGTCCAGCTGGCTGCTCATCACTTCGTTCTTCTCATTGTGGCAGATGCCTGTGAGCCACAGCGTCTCCAGCTCCTCCATCTCACCTGCATGGGACACAACACCCAAGGCAGTGAGCACCTCTGTGTGTGCTTTTGGGCAGACACTTTTGGGTTAGGGACAGATATGTGTGACATTAAGGATGCTGAGCTCCACTGGTCTTCGGTTGCCTACTGGTTGACGACAGTAACAATAACTACACCCACCTAATATCATTATGGAGAGGATGAAATTAGATACCATATCCGGATAGCAAATTTGGCACAGTTCTGGATTTAGTTTGGGTTGTTATTGTGTTGCTTTTCTCTAGCTTTCCCCTATCCCTGCTGCCCATACCCACCCAAACTAAGAATAAACCAGCAGCAAGGATTAACCAGTAGCATACTACACCATAAAAATTTCATTTCAATTAGCACTTCATCATTTACTAGCTCTGTGACCTTGGAGCCACATTTAACATGTTTGTGAAATGGGTAGAGCAGTAGCACATACTTCCCAGAGTTGTAGTGAGGAAAAGAAAAAAAAATTAAAAAATATATATATATACATTCCTAAAGTACCTGGTTCACAGTAAGTTCTCAAAATAATTGCTCTTGCTACTACTTATTTTTATGAAGAAATCTCCTAGAATGTTCCCTGCCATATGATAGTCCTCACATAAAGTACTTTTTTTCACGTCTTTTTAGAACATCCAGAATTACTCCAAAAAGTTAACTGAGAGCAGTATGCTGTGGGCACATTTTAACGGAAAAATACACATTTGGCCCTGAATTGTCCCTTGCAAATTGAATACCTTCACATTTCAGTAGGCAATTGGAGAAGCATGTGAATTTTTTTCAGTAAAATAATAAAAACGTAGGCAAGCTTATCATCATTTTCTCTCTCTTTTATGTGAGTTTTAACCAGCCACCATTTAGGAGAAATTCTTGATATAAATGTCTCGCAATTACACTGACTGTCTAGCAATAACTGAACTATGGTACTTAGACTATCATTCAGCTTTCAAAATTATCTTTCAAGAATACTGATAAAGATGCAGATAGTATTAAAGGAAAAGTGTGACTATACTGTGTATGGATATGTATAAGTGATTTCTAAGATGTAGTAAAAGATATTTGGAGAAAAAGAAATAGTCTGAATGTTTTTATTGATTGTCCTTTGAAAAGGTTAATCATGATTACTGATTTTATATTGGTGTCTTTCATTTTTATGAAATTAGTATGTGTAATTTTGGTTTGTTCTCACTCTTGAATGAGCTGAACATGAGAATCTAACTTGATGATGATTTTCTTTTGGCCTTCTGAAGATGCTATTAAATTTTCTTCCAATTTGGATTTCAAAAAGCGGCTAATCTTTTCTTTGTCCTTACTTTCTATTCAATCTGTATTTCCTCTTGAATTACTTTTGAGGCATTTATTTTGGATTTTTGTGTGGAATATAAGTGTGGATTTATCTTATTTGGGCTTTGACCCTATACTTCTTCAATCTGATAACTCAAAACTTGAATTCTGACAAAAAATCCCCTGTATTATTATTTTAAATATTAATTCTTCATCCTATCCATTTTCCCCATCGGTCCTCTCTCAGCCCTTTTGCAATCATGATAATCACGGGCCTTTTAACTCTTTCTGGTTTCGTCTTTTGTAGAGTGTCATAGAATTAGAATCATATATATGTACCCTTTATGGACTGATTTCTTTTACTGAATGATATATGTTTACAGATCTTCCATGTCTTTTCCTGGCTAGTTAGATCATGTTTCATCATCAATAATATTACACTGTCTAGAAGTACAATTCACTCATCCATTGACCTATTAAAGGATGTCATCATTTCTTCCAACTTAGAGAAATTACAAATAAATTTGCTATAAACATAGGTGTAAGTTTTTGGATACACATATTTTCCTCTCTTTGGGATAAAAACCTAGAACTGGGACATTATTGCTGGGTTGTATGGGTAGTGTGTTTCACATTGTAGGACACTCTTGCCAAGTGACTGGACCATTTAACATTCCCACCAGTAAGAAATGAGAGTTCTTATTGCTCTGCCTTCTTGCCAACACTGAAGAGTGTTGTCAGTGTTGGGATTTTGACATTTGTTAGAGATGTGGCATTATTTGATTGTTTTGCTTAGTAATTCCCAAATGACCTGTGAAAATTATTTTGTTTTCCTGAAAATTTTCTTTAAAATCTTCTAGACTTTCTCATTTTACCTTCTAGGTTATTAACCTTGTTTTAGTATTTTGCATTCCCTATTTCTCTGAGCTACAGTTAGATGATTCCCACAGATGTCTTTTTCTAGTTAATTTATTCTTTCATTAGTAATATTTAGTTGTATGTTTTAATTTAACTAATTATTTAATTAATTGTTAGTTTTTTAAGACAGGGTCTCACTGTGTAGTTCAGTCTGGTCTTGAACTCACTATGTAGCCCAGGCTGGCCTCAAATTTTTGGCAATTCTCCTCCCTCAGCCTCACAAGTGCTGGGATTACAGTCATGCACCACCACATTCAGGCTGTGTTTTAATTTTAATCTGTTCAACTGGGATATTCATTTGGATCCGATACAGTTCTGCCTGTTTTTTGTTTAATTACAACACCCGATTATTTTATTATATTTTTAAAAACTTTTATGTATTTAATAATTTCAAACCTATAATCTTACAGATTAATGCCCTGGGTTTCTCATTCTTCTGTTTGCTGTGCACCAAGCCTCATGGTGGGTTGCTTCCTTGTGGCATTTGTAACTTTTGATCATGAGTTAATCCTCTGCAGAGGTGTTCTCCTTCTAAACCCTATGGTCCCCAAAGAACACTGGGTTATGTAAATGTTCCTACAGAGAATTTCTTGCTTTGCTTCTGCCATAGTTCCAGGGGCTTTCAGTGTACTAGTTTTTTTTTTTTAAATGAAAAATTTTCCGTGCAATTTCTGTACCATTTGAGCAGCATACATTTGGATTATCATCCTCTTCTATGTTTCAGTTTCTCACTCAGCACTTCAAACAGATGGCTAACCGCCTTACATTTTCTTCACTTTGATGGGCAGAAATTTTCCTAGTTTCCTTTCCACAGACTAAGTGACTCATTGAAGGTCTTAGATTTGTTAATCAGAATGGAAAATGTATACATATTTATGAGAGAAAAAAATAGAAAGCTTATCCTTCTTAACCAGTTCTTCATACACAAGGGTGGGTGCTGGTTTATCAGTTGTGCAGGCAGGGGACATCAGAAGAGATATCTTCATTCCATTCCTTTCCAGCACTTTCACAGTCACAAATGTCACTGGAGACTCTGGAATATTATTTCACTGTCCACCCAACACCATAAATTTATCCAAATCCTTCTGTTCATAAAGTGCCTTGAAACTTACATAATTACTTCCTTTCCTCGCAAAACCGCCAATGTCATCTCTTTCAAAACACAGCATGCTGTTGACTTTCCCCTCCTTCTGGAGCATGTGAGGACACAGAAATGGGTCTTCTTCCTATGACTCATCACGTCCCAGCACACACTCTTTGGTGTTGTCCCGTGAGACAGCCAAGTTTACAAGCCTGCAACTGTGATAGTCTGGCTTTAAGAAACATCACCTTGTTCTTTTCAGGATGTAGATATAAAAGAATTTTCCTGTGCCCTTTGCCCAAACAAAACCTCTCTTTAGAACAAGTGGTCACGATAAGCCAGACCCAGATTCCAAAAGGAGAGCGAATTCACATTTCTCAAGACCAATTACAGCCTGTTTCAATCATTTTCCAGTTAATCATTTCCTGCCTTGTGGCCTTCTTTGACTAGTATACTGAACTGTAGTTCAAATACTTTCTTATTTCATTTTAAATTTACTCAAGTATATTGTAATCTCCTTAAGGGAGATCAGGGTCCATGTCTTATGGTTTTGATATTTCTCATGGCCGGCAGCACAGAGTAAGCATTGAATCCATATTTTCTGTTTCTGTTTTTTATTTTTTTTTCTGGTATCTCCAGGCTTAAATGGAGCAGGACTGAACAATGATCAGTTCCGCCTGGTGAGTTTTCCTTCCACATTAATAGAAGAAATACAGAGCAAAGGAGAGTTTGGCAGTGGGCTTAGGAGTCAGCCTGGGAAGTGTGTTTGCCCTTGGGGAGGCATCAAATGCCATCTTCATGAAGAGTAACATTGTAAAGTTCATCTTACCATCAGTTATTCCCGGACAAAGAGGTTGGTGACTTTTTCAATATTATCTTGTGACCTAGGGCTGGTAAATGGGACAATTAAATTTCTTCTCTGAAGTGGACCCATCCTTGCTGTGAATACATAAGCTAAATGCTTTCCTGGGAGAATATGGAAACTTGCATTGGCAGTTTGGGTTCACAGCCATCCACATAATCTTCCTTTCCCTTCCTAAGAAGGCTTGTCCTCACATAAAGCTCCAAACCTTCTCCTTTCCTGTTTATACCTCTAAAGACAGGGAGCTCATGAACATGTGCAGATCTCCTCTGCACCTGTGGGAAGTTATACCTGCTTGAGAAGTTCTTCCTATATCTGTCTTCAGGGCAGACGTTGCCAGTCACAGGCATCTCTGCAAAACCTCTAGCTTTGTCCCACCTTGAGAAAGACTGTAAGTCCAGTATATAGAGCAGCATGTCGTATCTTGCTCCTTTTCTAATGTTGGCAGAATTAGAAGTTAGGGAGGTGGGGTTTCAAGAGTTAAGAGCCAGAGAGATGTAAAATCTAACAGGGAGCAAAAAAGTGCAGAGAACCAAGGAAGTTGTGTGCTCCCATTGGTGGCTTGAGTGATGCTACAAGAGGCTGCGTGAAGCACACAGCTTGATACAGACAGGATACACAGTGCAGGTTGATGCACAAACACATGAATGTTTCAGATTATCCATCACACACGAGGTAGAAATTATGCACTTCATTTTTGCAAAAAGAAATAAATGAAAATTCACAAGATATACCTCCCAGCAGATCACAAGAAAGAATGTTCCAGGTAGAAAGCACTAGAACGAGTTACAAAAGGAGGATACCTGGAAGCTTTGGGAGAGCATATCATATCACATGACATCATGAAGTCCACATAATCACAAAAAGGTGGTATGAGAATCAGTATCCAAGGCACACTGTCTAGGTTGAATTCTTGCCTTCCACAGGTACTGTCCATCTGACCTTGGGCCAGGTACCCTACTTATCTGTTCTCCCATCCATTATCTATTTCATATTATTTAACAAGTTTACACAAAATCTACTATGTCTAAGCACTGTACTATTATTTTAAAAATTAACTCATGTAACTCTTATATCAATTTAATGTGGTTGGTCCAACTATGGCTGTAATTTACAGATGAGGACATAAGGCAGAGAGGCTAAGGACCTTGCTCATTCTTTCTGATCTACAATTAAAGCATCTACCAAATGGGACTACAGAAATTTTTAACCTCATCGTAGATTTGTTAGAATTAAATGATGCTGCATGCATATAGTGTCTGTAACACATGAATTAATGAATATTTCTGGGGAGATTATTATTAGTACATGGGCAGAAATGCTGGCGAGTGGAGTGGGCAAATCCTTCTGGTACCTTTCAATTCAGGCAACCTGTGACTCCAGGAATGCATGTCCAAGGAAAAGACTCAGGTCTCCAAGAAGGTTGTTATTTTCAAAGTAACAGAAATCAGTTCTTTATTTGACTGAAGAAGACTCATGCTCAGCACTTCCAGAGAAGTTGCTTTTCAGATTAGATTTCATTCTATTCTGCAAGAATGACTGAAAGCTAAGGGGATTGCTTCAGGAAAGGATTTTCTAGTAGGCCATGTGACTTGCTTTCAGACCTCCCAAACATTTTTCCCCTGAGGACTGCTTGAAAAATCCATCTTGAGCTTGTAC
The DNA here is from genome assembly GCA_004363535.1 of Dasyprocta punctata. Taxonomy (NCBI): domain Eukaryota; kingdom Metazoa; phylum Chordata; class Mammalia; order Rodentia; family Dasyproctidae; genus Dasyprocta; species Dasyprocta punctata. The sequence continues at coordinate 46,655 of RJWM01003757.1, forward strand.
CCTTTAGGCTTTCTTGTGGCTGGAGAATTTGCTGCAAAATATTTTTTAAAAATCAGCCCCCACAAATAATCTTGCAGGTAGACATCTACGTATTTTTTCTTAGTTTCTGGTCAAAGCATCTGATCCTAGACAGCGTTGGTATCCAAAGGAGATAATATATGGTTTTAAGAAGCTGGATTTGATGTTTTGCTTCTGGTCAAGGAAGTTAAATTTTTTGTTGTTGTTGCTCTCCAAGGACTTTGTGTGTGTTTTCTTCACCCACTCATTCATTCATTGGAAAAAAGAGTAGTTCTAAAGCAGGTGTATTTTCATACAGAGATGAATAACATGTAATCTTTGGCCTCTGAGAGCTCAGAGTCCTCTAGAAAACAAGTCATGTTTTCTAGTCATAAAAACAAGCAATTACAGCATGATGAGATGATTGAATTTGCAAAGGGCTAGAAGCAGGAAAAGACATGGAGTGCTTGAGATCAGAGAGTAGTTTAAAATTTCCAGAAAAGGAGATGGGATCAAAGGAGGGGCCTAAACAGCAGGGCAGGAACTAGAATGCAAAGGACTCAGTTTTTGAGCTAAGGAGTTTGGAATACCCTGCGAGGAATAGCACCATTGAGTGCATAGAGAATTTCCTGGCCTAGCTGATGGGCCCGAGATTCTTTTGCCTGGCTATTTCTTGGTGAATTCAAGATTGTTCGGTTACTGCCCTTGTTTCTCCAATCTTGGCCCTATGATAAGAGACTCAGTGGCTCTTCACATAATATAAAATAGGTTGTCACAGATGTGGTGGGGGATGGCTCATTCTGATTGCAAATTTGAACAATGGAGCAAAAGTGTGGAGGAAGACCACCAGCAAATTCTATCATTCTGACATAATCACTATCACAGTCCTGTCCTTATCTTTGAGGCAGGCAGAACATCCAGAGCAAGCTCTTCTACTTTCAGGATTTGTGGTCTCAGAACTTGTAGTAGGAGAAACCCATTTTCAAGTAGCTACTGAAATAAATCCATTGTAAACTGTCATCAATATTACCACTGCCCATAACAATTTACTTTCTATATACATGCTGCACAGTATTGGCTGAAAACTTCTTAATGACTCTCTGAGGATAAGGCTCAGAAGTCTCTGCCCTTAAAAAGTTTTCCTTCAATATACAAGGAGGTAGGTATAAGACCATTTTTTCTCTTACCATGATGTCTTTGTTACAGAATGTGTCATAGTACAGTATAACCATCACTTGCTTCTAGGTGCTCATCAGTGGGACATGTGTTTATGTAGGGCTGGAATTTCATCTTATGATTCTTGTTTTCCTAATCCACAATATAAGTCTTAGCATATAGTATGTGGTCTATAAAACCATACTGACTTTAAACGACCCAAGGGTCCTCTCTCCTTAATTAGTCTGTGATCCAAAATCTGAGGCTCAACCAGACTCCTGGACTGGAAGGAATCTGTGAAGTCCCAGGAAAAGTGGCCAAGAGTTTCTGGAACCTAAAAGTCAAGGCTGACTCTCAGGCCATGTATTCTCCAATCAAAGATCCTGGCAATGTAGTCTGGAGGTTCTCACAGGGAATTCACTTCCTTCTATATAACTGAAAGATTTCAGAATGATGTTGCTGATCCCATTAGGACTTGCTGCGAGCATCAAGAGGGGAAACTGACTCCATTTCCATTTTCCTTCATGTATTGCCCAGCAGCTGAGCACTTTGAGTTTCAGAAGTTCAATTGAAATTGAAAATGGCAAAGAATTAATTTTCTTTGTGGAAAAACTGGGGCAGAGATTTACATCAGGATCATGTTCTCAATGAGAACAGACTCAGAAACAAAGCTTCCGTCTTGGGGATGAGGATGATTTGGGGTCTACATGATTAAGCCAAGTCTTCTCTATGCCCCATTGCCTTGCATATGAAATGAAACTTCTGGTCAAATCTGAGGATGTAGTTTGTGTTGTTGGAGCTGAGTAAGGTCAGCTAGAGCATCTAAGCACTGACCTTCATTTACTGCACATTCTGGACTCAAGAGCATGTGAGTCAAATCTATTCGAGATGTAGCAGTGATCACTACATCTTTTTTCTTTGTCGCAGCTCCATACCCTAAGGTTTTTCTTTTTCAAAAGAAAAATTACCACTCCAAACCAATGAACACAACAAATGCATCTGACAGGTAAGATTAAAAATAAGCCCTACGTGAACTTGGGTCTAGACACAATATTCTGGAGCCTATGACCTCTGTACCCATGATCTCAGCAAGTCACTGGTGTATTTGCTGAAAAGGTGAAATACTTTAGATGGTAGTGATGATGGGGAATAGTACAAGATTTGGCACACAAGTAGACAGAATTTGGAAAACAAATATTCCTTATTTAAATGTCAGAATATTCCATTTTTATATAATGCTGAGAAGTCACAAAACTAAAATAAAAATAGGGCTAGGCTTAAATGTATCCAGTTAGATGCAGAGACAAGCTGTCTTTAGCATAAATGCTTCTTCATCACCACTTTCCAACTGAGGTTTCTGCTCCCTGGATGAAATTTCATTGCTGCTTGTCACTATCTGGCTGGAATCCATAGGCCATATGACCAACCGTACACATTGAAATTAGGGCATTTAATGCATACAGATTCCCAACTTGTATCTCTCAGAGAAGGCAAATGAAAAGGCGAAGTGAGGATTAGGCAAGTCCATCAAATAATGCACTTCGTCAGTTAGAGATAAATAATTCTCTGAAGACTAAAAAGCACTTGCAGGAAGTCAAGGAAATCTTGCATATACAAGAAATTTGCGGTCAGCTTAACCAGCGTGCCTCAGATATACAGGGTCAAGCTGATTTGACTTAAAAGACATACAAAACTTTTGAGCATTAATGAATTAATAGTAACTTTCTGACATTGCATATTTTCTTAATCAATTGTCCCCAAACTCCTATGACTCATCTTATAAAGGTGTGAGAACTTCTTAATATCACAAAGGGGTCCTCGTGCTTTAAAAGACTGCAGATATAAGAAAAAAGCATAATAGCAATAAAATCATGCCCCACACCAAGAAATACTTCCTTTCTTTCAGCAAATAAAATGACCTCACTGCTATTCAATTCCTTTTTTTTAATTGAAGTGTTGACAACAAGTTCCTAGAGACTATAAAATCCATAAGCAAAATGGATCACTTTCATTTTATCTGTATTCCACACTGCCTAGGACGGTGCAAAGAGCTTAATGGGTACTCAAGACATGAAACAAAGGAGAGGAGAGAGAGAAGGAACACTTTCTGTTTCTTTTTATGAAGAGTGGTGAGGGTAGTATTATGAGGGCTGGGTTATGGTTTAAGAAGGCTTTCAGCTTTCCCTTTCATGGAAGTGTTTCTCTGGCCTCCTCTCATTTATCGCAGGTTTGAAGTACTAGATGAGGTAGGACCATGACCAGGGAGAACTGGGAGGAAAAATGGGGATAGGAGAACAACTCACACTTCAACTTACTATGTGGGATGATACCACTGAATCCCACTGCTTCATTCTGCTAACAATACATTAAAGGTCAGATTATATGAACCAAGGTCACAACAAGTCCGTGTTTAAACTGGGGAACAAATCTAGATTTCCAAATTATTACCTATGATCATACGACAGTATCTGACCACACAGCCTTGATAAACAAACCCAGAGTTCACCTATACAAAATGTGCTTTACCTCTGACATAGAAGGCAGAGAAAGTGCACTACATAGTGAACTAGAGGAGACACATGTACTGCTAGTGGGAATGTAAACTGGTGGAAAACGGGTGAAAATATCCACTAAAGCTGAGTATATGCACACTCCACAGCCCATCAACTTCACCCTAAGGTATAGTGCCCAACAAATAAGTGTCTATGTGCATACACACAAAATATGCACTAGAATGTCCAAGGCAGACATAAACCACAAAGGTTGCAAATGCTCATCAAAATGGTTAAATAAGTCGGGCGTGGTGGCGCACGCCTTTAATCCCAGCATTCGGGAGGCTGAGGTAGGAGGAGCGTTGTGAGTTCGAGGCCGGCTTGGGCTACAACACGAGCACAAGACAGAACTGAGCTACATAGTGTGACCCTGCCTCAAAAAACTAGGGCCGGGAGTTTGGCTCAGTGGCTTAAGTGCCTGCCCTGGCAGGTGCGAGATTGTGAGTTCAATCCCTGGTGCCGCAAAAAAAAAAAAAAAAAAAAAAAAAAAGGTTAAATAAATTGTGTCATATTTGAACAATGAATATCATGCAACAGTGAACAAATAATGAGATATGGTTATACATAGACTTTATTAATGTCATAAAGACATAAATGAATATATTTTGTATGGTCCCACCATTTACTTGACGTTTGCAAGGAAGTAAAATCAATCCATGGTCATAGAGGGCAGAATGATGGTTACTTTGGGGTAGAATACTGGATGGCAGGAGCCATGAGAAAGCCTTCTGAGTTCATGTTCTATATCTTAATCTGGGTGACAGTTGTGCAGTCAGTTGTACAAAAATTAACTAGGCATTGCAATGTGTGCAATACAGTGCATGGATGTTGTAGATCACAATGACAAAAAAAGAAAAGAAAGAAAAAAGACCAAGTGTCACAGTAGAGGTGCGAGATGTCCTTTTATTTGGGAGTGAAGAGGTGATAATAAGGAAACTCAAAGAATACAGACTTTCTAAATCATAGAGAAAAATCTTTTTTTAAAAAAATGTAAGATTTCTTTACAAAGAGAGAAAATGCTTTCAGGAATAAAAGAGGAACTATGTTTAGTTAAATTCTTCCACATCGTTAAAATTATCTCAAAAGAACCTGTTTTACTTTTATCATTTAAACCAGAGATCAGAAATCTTTTTCTATAAAAGGCCAATTAAATATGCTCAGCTTTCTGACCATATAATCTCCATCACAACTGCTCCACTCTGCAGTGGAACCCAGAAATAGCCATAGCTACCCAGCACATGACCAGCATGCTGTGCTCCAACAAGACCTACTTCCACAAATGGGCAATGGGCAAGGTGGGCCACAATTTACAAGACTCTGATTGAGCAATCAAAAAACAATTTCTTTAAAAGTTATGAATGAATAAGAATAATTCTCCACTTAATGAGATCCTCAACACTGTTATCATCCATACTTACAGAGTACATACATTTTGATGGGTATTATTCCATGCTATTCTCATATGTTATACCATTCAACTTGGTGTCATTATTACTCAAAATTTAAGAAGGAAGAAAGGTACCCTTAGGAAGGTTTGTTAACTTTCTAAAGACCTTAGCGCTAAGAAAAGTCAGTTTTCATACTTGACCTCAAAGATTCTGTACCTGTCTATACCCTTGTTGCTACATTAATGATATTTTCTAAGACATTACAACCAAAGTTTTAATAAAATGCAAAGTATATAAAATAAGCATTAAATTTCATATATAAGAATAAATGGTCAAATAAAGCTATGAAAACTACAGTGCAATGTGTACATTTAAAAAGAATTATTACAGGAAAAGACACATTGCTATTAACCCCCACAAAATACTCCCTTTCACTTTGAACACATGTAGCTCACCATTTTTGCCACTTTCTGAGGTAATTGCGGAAGTTCTCTTTCATGAGCATCTTTATGAGCTGCAATAAAAAATGAGGTGCTGCTGTCTAGTGCCATTCGATGAAAAGGCAGGTTTGTAAAAACACACAGTGTGTCTTCATCCACCTACCTCACCAGTTCTGGCACTGTGTAACTCTTAGCTCTGTCCCAAAGTCAAAATAATCGTGAAAAATAAACGTTTTCAATCTATTCAGAACTTCAAGGCAGCCATAGGAGCACTACTAAACAAGCTGACAAAATAGGACTCTCAGAACTGCTTCAGAAAGTAGCAAAAACAATGGGTTAAGTGTGTTCAAACCAAGAGGGAGATTTTTTGAGGAAGATTATTGGCAATGTGTATTGTACTGTAAAGTGTTCTTCAGAATTTAAACACATAACATATTTTTCAATCACACCTTGTATTTGAGAATTTAAATTGAAGCAGCACCGAGATAACACGTTATATTTTCTAAAATAGCATAAAGAACCGTAATCCACAAGGCTGCCAGATTGTTATAAAAGTGGCAAAAATATTCATTATTATTAGTACTTTACAAGGGAACAAAAGTTTTGGACATTTATATGACACTATGTTTGGAGACTCCCACAGAGTTTTACAGCCATTAACCATTCAAATTCTACATCTAAGAGTTTGTTGCAAATAGGCAGTTCCAAAGAACGCAGACACACAATTGGCACAAAGATTTTCACCCACAAAAGACCAAAGCAGTTAGCATTGAAAAATAATGCAATGACTTCTGGTTTAATAACAATAACATATTATATTAAAATATTATGAGTTGCAGATTATCTAGCAATATAAAATGCTTATAGGTGAAAATAGAAAGATATAAAACTGTATGCAGCCAATAATTGTAATTGTTTAAAGAACTGCATCTTCAATCTCTTGGGAAGATGACAGTATGCAATGTAACAAATATGGGGGATTCCCTTCTGTCTTGTCTTTGAGGCCCAATATTGTTCTCACTGTTTTACTTTATTCTGATTAATTGTTTTGCTTCATTTAATATTCTGTTTTGATTGGTTTTATTCTGTTTTGTTTTTGGTCTGGTTTTACTATACCTGAGGGAATGGTCAACTATTGTGAAGATAACAAGATATACTATAGTAGCTATTGTTTTCCTAGTATCCTGCTTTGAAGTTCTGTACCAGTTCTACTGATTTGTTTTGATTGACTTTGTTCTGTTTTGTTTTGTTGGATTTTACTATCTTTAAAATAAAATTAATTTAAAAGAAAAAAATTTTTAAAAAATAAAGAACTGCATCTTCTACTAACTGGGACCAGGAGCTAATATGTAGATTAAGAATAATAATGTAAAAGTTAATTGACTGGGATAATTATATATATATATAATCTGTATAATTATATATATGAATTTTAATTATATATATGAATTATGTATAATTTATACAAATATGAAAATATATAATCATATATAAGTATATATATAGAAATACGGTTTTATATTTATGCATAAGTGTATATATGGACATATAGCCATGTATAAGTATGAGGTGTGATTAAAAATGTGAATGTTTTAATTTTAAAAGTTTATTAACAGTATAAGACACATCGCAATTAGCCTTCCTGAAAACACCCCCCGCCCTTTGAACATACTTGTCTCCTCATTCTTGCTTCCTTCTGAAGCAGTTCTGGAAGTCCTGCTTCATGAGTGCTTTTACTTGCACTGTCATGGCTACCTTGCTTTTCAGGATCCATTCAAACAGTTTGCCTTTCATGGTCATTTTGAATTTGGGGAAGAATCAAATGTATGGTTCAAGTCCCATGAACAGGGTGGGTGAGATTACATTGGAATGTTTTATATGCCTGTCTTCTTGTTGGATGGCACTCAGTAGCAGAATTTACCATATTTTTGATAGTACTTTGTGAAAATGCTTATGAAAGAGGACTTCCAGAACTACTTCAGAAAGCGGCAAGAGTGCTGGAATAAGTGTGCTTTGAAGCAAGGGGAAGTATTTTGAGGGGATTAATAACAATGTATCTTTTACTGTAATATATTTTTAAAATTTAAGCATTCAGCATTTATTTTGATCACCCCTCTGACATACTGACTTTCCAAATAAAAATTTTTAACAATGTTGACTGAGTGGAACTTGGGTCCACTGCTTATCCAGCCTATAAATCTTGCACAAAGCTTTGCCGTCACTCCTTGACTTACCAGCAAGCCATTCATTAAGTCTTATTTCCTCTCTGATGGTTTTCTGACATTTGACTTTGTCTGGCTTAAGTGACTCTTCACTTGTCAGGCTCAGATTTGGCACCACTGACCTTGTTTGAATCCTGGTGTCAGACTGATAATAAACCATGTGGCTCTGTGTCTCAACAGGCCTGTTGGGAAATTCGCTGGACACTTACACAGATGAAAACCCTCGGCACTTTCACAGTGAGGGAGAATTAATGACTCTTCTGGATATTTACGGATTTTATCTGTTTCTTAAGTAAGTACTGTTCCATTATTATGCCAAATATGTCTCTGGTTAAAATTAGGAGAGAGATAAACAAGTCTAATTTTTATGGTACCATCTGGTCACAGGCCAATGAAGAAGCAGTTAAGCCCTTTATTGCTAATCTATGCTTAGGACTGACACATTTCTTTGAAAATACTGCTTTTCTAAATGAGTAGTCTGCCCTGCATATAGTTTTGAGGTTATAAGAAGGTCAAAGTCACTCAGTTGCTGGGGCATTAAAATGACCATTCATCATCACTGTCTTTGAGCATCACCAAAGCTGCTGTTTTTGTATATACATGAGATCCACGTGCAAGGAAAAATAATGCACATACAGCAGAAGCAATAATGAAATCCATATGAAAAATCAAACTCAGTCAACCATCATCAGTAATGACCTTGAGCCATAATTCTCAAGTGTCTTTTCATGAGGCCACGTTTCCATGTGTTAAGAAGCAGGAGAACTGTAGCACCCACACTCACTTTCGAATCCAATTAAATTAATAGCGGCACTGGCTCAGTTTCTGCCCAGAGAATGTAGAGCTTTCAGTCGTGCCTGCTTTATTTTTAACACTGTTGTTACAATCAATAAATGAAAGTGAATCTTTGGAAGCAATGAAGACTTTTATGTCTATTCTGAATGGAGAGGCTTAAGATTAAAGCCTAAGTAACTACTTTTGCCCGTGTTCTTTATGTGGCTGTAGTGCAGGCTGATGCTCAGAAGCTCTACACCATTTATCCTCAAGTTTTCACTATCACCAAGGTTTCTGTGTGATTCCAATGCAAGAACCGTTAGAGAAAGAGATTGAATAAAATACAGGGCAAAGATCCGATCTCATGGACCCCAGTAGAGTGATCTGTGGACCAATGACATTTGTATCTGGCATTTGTCAAGAGCAAGATGTTTCTAAGTGCTAACTACTGTTATTCTGAAGAATGATTCTTAAATCTTATTGTATACTATAAGCATCTAGAGAGAATGTAAAAAATGCCCTAGAAGGGTGAAAATGAAGTATCTGTATTTTCAACAAGTGCCTGAAGTAATTCTAGTGGACAAAAAAAAAATGTAGGTAAGAGCAACAGAATGGGAATATTTAATCATTTTTATATCCTACCACCTGGAGTTTTGAAATTGCTGTTATTCTTTGTTGAATGAACAACTGGGAGAGAGAAAAAATGAGTGAACAAGTGGGCAAACAAACTGGGGGGCACTGTTGATGACACCCACTCCTTGGTAACTTGACTAGAAAGTTTGTGGTTTATGGAGTAGCCTCATTCAACCCAAACGTGACTCCTACCTTTAAAGTCTTAATTTGATTAAAATACATTTAGTAAGGAACAATAATATTCTGAAATGCTAGGGATTATGCAGCTCTGAGGACTCTGTGGGGAACAAGCAATTCCAGCAACCAGGCTGAGTCTTTGTGAACCTGGAAAAGGAGCTCTGCGTGCTAGTATTGATATCAGGACCAAACAGCTGACTTCCCATCATTACATTCTGTCCTGACTTCATCTCTTGCTTCAGGGTCCTGAGTTTTCCCCCAAACTTCCAGCGCTGAATGTTCTCAAAAATGAGGCTGTGTCTATTCCCACAGTGCTAAGGCCTGAGGCATGGACAAGTCTACTTGACCACAGAAAAACAGGAAAGAAAAAGTATAGGTCACTTTGTCCCACCCCCCAATCTCTGTCACCAAGTTATTGTCTGTACCTGATGCTGTTCCTTCAGTAAAAGAAGGAACACTGAATCTGTCATCTCACCAATCTGTGTTTCAGTCATAACTGTATCCTTTCTAGCTGAGAAAAGTGCCTGTGAAAGTTCTAGCAGCAAAAGAAGATGCAGCATTGCGTGATGGTGAAAGCAAAGATCTTAGGGTCCTTTTGTACAAGCACCAACCCCAGATCTGCCATTAGTAGTTGGGTGATCTTGGACATTATTCTTTTTTTTTTTTTTTTTTTTTTTTTTTTTTTTTTTGAGGCACCGGGGATTGAACTCACAACCCCGCGCCTGCCTAACAGGCACGTAAGCTGCTGAGCCAAACTCCCGGCCCTGGTTTTTTGAGGCAGGGTCGCACTGTGTAGCTCAGGCCGGTCTTGCGCTCGCGTTGTAGCCCAAGCCGGCCTCGAACTCACAACGCTCCACCTACCTCAGCCTCCCAAGTGCTGGGATTAAAGGCATGCGCCACCACGCCTGGACATTATTCTTAATCTACCTATGACTCCATTTCCTCATCTGCCAACAGGAACTAATAATCAAAACTCCTGCCACTTAGTCATTTTGAGGGCTCAAATTAATACATAGAAAGATTTAGATGATTATGTGACACATACTTAGCCCTCCATAACTATTACTTATTAGAAATATCTATAAAAATAATAAGGGTAATGGTAGCTGGTGAGTTATTTTCATTTAGAGCAATGGAGACATCCCTTCAAAGGGGATTCTCAGATTCTCTGCACCTCTTTTCCCCACAAATGCCACACCATCTTCATTTTGCATTTATCTCTGTAAATAGGCTAAGGCTGCTGGTTATAACAGGGTGGTTCTGAGTCATTTGAGGACATAGGTACCCATGTCAGGAATAGTTGCTGGCAGGAGAAGCCAGTACAAGACAAAAGAGATTCCTCCCAGGCTGGAATGAATCAGTTAGTGGTCAGTAGCTTGCACAACTACCCTGGAGCCAGGACATGGGAGTGGACAGCTTAGTCTCCTTCTGCTTTATATGCACATGGTTCATTGCTTAATTGAACAAATCCAGCCTGTTCTGTGGATTCCAGGCTAAATACTGTCTAAGCTAGTCACTTAGCAAACATCTCTCTCTAATCTCTCGCCTGTGCTTTCCTTTCTTTGACTCATCTTTTCATTGCTTTCTCCTTTTTTCCTATCTCTTTTCCTACTTTCTTTCCTTTTTGATATTGTTCTCTTCTTCTCTGTCCTCTATCATTTTCTCCCCTCTTTTTCTTTTTTCCTTCTATTTTCTCCTTATATATCTTTGTTTCTTTTTCCCTCCCCTTCCTAATCATCCCATCTTTTCTTTCTATTTCTTTTCATAATTTTCTCCCTTCCTGTAAAAGAACTGTGAGACCTACAATTTTCAGTTATCTCTGCCCTTTTCCTTCCTCCAGACAGCCTGGAGCAGGAGTCATCAATGATTTATTCTATAAAGTGTTGAAGAGTAAACATTTCTATTGGAGCTGCTCGGCATAGCTCGGCACTGTGAAGACGGCCTTAGATAATACCTAAACAAATGGATGTACCTCCATTTCAATAACAGTATTTTTTGAAAAAACATTTTGTGGCTGGAATTGGCTGTGTTTCCTAACTCTGAAAAAAATAGTCTCCTGTTCACTTCCTGGATCATTACCCAACAGAATGGAACACAAATTTCAACCTTGGTCCTAATTGCTGAGCCTACAGGTACAGTTCCTGGCCACTCTCTCCCAGGCTCTAGATTAAAGAAACTGATACTACAATCCAGAACCTAGCCTTGATTTTATGGAAATAGAAGAACCCTGAGTTCTGACTTACATGGATGATGGGGTATCCTAGGCAAAAGCCAATTTGGAATTTTGAAAACAGAATTTTGAAAACAATTTGGAATTTGGAAAACAAGACTTGATTGATAAGATGTACACAATATATACATGTATATATGTGCACATACACACACAGAAAAAGAGGAGAGAGAGAGAGAGAGAGAGAGAGAGAGAGAGAGAGAGAACATTGAGTGTTTAAATTCCCAGGGCCTACAGGAGGAAACACAGCAGCGAACACCATGGGAGTGTGATCCGGTTTGGCAAAAGGTCCTGCTAAAATGCACCTGTTCACCTCACTCCCCTCCCAGTTGTCAGGGATTAGAATCTACTCTTCATGCTAATGACATTTCAGTGAACAAAACCATATGTCAATACAGTAAGGCAGGATTTAGCTCCAATTCATAAATTCCTCTTTGGAGGAGGGATTGGGGCCTGATCTTGTGTGACATTTGAATGGTAGCCAGAGTGAGATGATGTGAACAGGACTGGTTATCAAAAAAAGATATGGCTGGGGGTGTAACTCAGTAGCAGAGTACATGTATATTTGGCATGTTCAAGACCCTGGGTCCGATTCCCAGCACCACACACACACATACACACACACGAATGGCATGCATATGTTGAAGGATATCCAGAACAGGGAATGTGCCTATTGACCCCACTGAGGTCTTGACTGGGATGGAATAGGTAAGTGTCCTGAGGCCACATTGCCTGTACAAAAGGGAAGGAAGAAGGAACAGAGACAGAGGGGCAGAGCTCATTCTACTGCAAGTGTTATGAATGGGTTGGGCTGCTGACCACTATAGTTACAGATAATCCAATTTTCCCCTTTGTCTCTTGTTCCTGCTACAGACGTCAAATCTTCCCCCAAAGGAGTAAGACCAAGGACCATTACATGTTTGTTTTCCTTTAGTTTTGTTTTTAATAAATCATTGGTCTAGGTGACTGGAGATATGGGGTTTTAACCTCTCTCTGCCGCTCTTTCATTGCACAGCCTTGGCGAGGTCCTATCCAATCTCCATGGGCTTCAGTTTTCCTATGATTGTACTTAGCAGTAACTTATGATCCACTCAAGGTCTAAATGTTAAAGGATATATCATCTTTATGGTTCTACTCATCACAAAAGATTGTGTTTAAAAGATTTGGTAAAATAGGAGTATTTGACTACTATAGAACACAAATTAGATAAAGGAAGAATTTGTCTCTGTCTTAGAGTGAATAGAGGGGCTCAGAAGATGGTCAGATTTGTTAGTGGGTAATTGATTACCTCTTTGTATCTGCTCTCTACAGGCATCTAGTGTCCCTCTTCAGGAAAATAATACTTGTTATGGCTTGTGTTTAGATGTCCCTCCAAAGTCTCATGTAGTCATAGGTGGGTTTTTTTTTTTTTTCAGAGGTGACTGGACCTACGGTGTGTGATGGTGGAATTGATTCATGGTGCAATGCTAGGATCAAGGGCACAGGACTAAGCATGTGAGTGTACCTGCCCTGAGTAACCTAGATAAGACATAAGGGATAGAAAGAGCTGTGGCTGTTCTTTGTTGCTTTGCTACCATCTGACTGCCATGAAATGTTTCTCTTCTACAATACCTGTCTGCCATGTGCCACCTGCCTTGGAGCCAGCTCATTATGTATTGAAAACTCTACAAATTGTGTTGAGTATTTTGTCTCAGCAATGAGAGAAAAGTAACTAAGACAATACTCTTAGAGAGAAGATGTTCAATTACTGAAATGAGTCCTGGAAACATATATCTACAGCACAATCAAATCATTCATTTATTCAGTGAATGAATTTGGGCTTCTGTACATGCCTGCCTCTGTTGCGAGTTTTGAGGAAAGGGAAGAGCAGGGAAAGAAGAATGGACATGAAGAGCACCAGCCCTCAAGAGACTTAGAATTCAGTGTACTTCAGTGGGCTAGGCTACACAGAGAGGCCCAAAATGAAATGGCATCTAAAACCCACTTGGGATCAAGCTAGTTTCTTTGCAATCATTCCATGTTTTGATGTGAGTGTTTATGGTTATAAACCTCCATCTCAGAAACACATTGGCTACATCCCATAGGTTTTGGAATGTTGTATTTCTATTTTCATGTATCTCAAGGGACCTTTTAAAAATTGCCTTGTTAATTTCTTCACTGACCCAACAATTGGGCTACTTTCTTTGTTTATTTTTAGATGTAACCGTCAAACGAATCTAATTTAAAGATGAGGAAACTGAGACTCAGAGAATTCCAAGGTTACATTCCTCAAAAACTACTAATCCTTCATCTTACCATTTTACTTCTCTCACTATGTTAAATACTACAAGGATGCTATAAGCTTGGATCTCAGGGAGTTTGTAGGAAGGGCATCTCCCTTAGGGCTCTTAAAGGGAGCCCTTCCTGAGGAATCCTAAAGTCTAAATGATAGATTGGATTCAAATCAGGAAATGGAGTCAGAAAGAGAGGATAGAATGAATTTTTTTAAAGGGGGTTACATCAAGAGACTATGCTTACCTGAAAAATGTCAAATATTTTGGGGTGGGGCATTTAGGAATTTCTTGAACTTATACTGCCATACCATTTCTAGGCCAGCTTTAAAATGACAGTCTACAAAGATCTCTTAGATGTGCTGCCCTTGGAAGAGAAGCATGTGCGGTCACTACAAAACAAGCTGCAGTGGTGTCCAGCTCTCCCCAAAACTCAGACAGCAGCCCACAGATAATTAAACTTGGAAGTTAGAGAAGGGCAGTGCTGAGAATATTAGCAACTCATCCAGTGCCCCAGAGCAATTTATGAAAATCCTAATTAGATACACAAAGAACTTCTGCAAACACAAAGACTGTATACTCCAGCTAGCAACGTGGAGTCCCTGGCTGTCAAAAGCCATAGTGCATGCTTCAGTGGAAGAGTAGTGAACAAAGACGGAATTAGGGTGTCAGCACTAACCCACTCTGAGGCAGGAACTGGTCTTTGCCATGGACTCCCCTCTACTCTGGGATCTGTGAGCATTGTTATCCCAGTTAGTGCTTTACAAAGCTCTAGAGTCAATTTGAACAAAGTTCTTCATTAACAGACAACAAACCTTGTGGTCCCCTCCAATCCATTAACAATTCAAATGAATCTCTAAAACATTTGCTGACCCTATTGAAATACAAAAGAGACAGAGGGAACAAAGTATACCTGTCCAATTGAAATGGTACATGTGATATCTTAAAATATCTCATATATGATATTGATAACCATTATTATTCTCACTTATGATATAGTTTGGGTCACTAACTAGTGTTATAACTGACAGTTTCAACAAAATTGGTTGAGTTGTTCACCCTATTGAAAATATTAATACAAGACGTGTCATATTTTTAATATTTCACAAATATTTTATATCTACCTAAATAGATAAATGCAACGGAATACATGATATAAATAATTTATAAAATATATGGATACTATTTCAGTATGTTCAGCCTCATTTTTGTAGTGAACTCAGACTAGAAACCAGGGATAAGTAACATATTTCTAAGTTTAAAACTAAATACACAACTATGAAAACTGAGCAAGGTACAAAGATAAAGAGAGGAACATTAAATGCTTTTCAATGCTAAAAAAAAAAATCGTACTAATAGCTAACACAACCAGCACGGTTTAATGGAAAGGTGATAAGAATTAGAAGCAGATGAAATTGATTAAATTTTTACATCTATAAAATATATACAGGATGCTGTCCATAGTCCAGTAACACCACCTGTGAGCTTGGTAGAAATGCAGAACCTTGAGCATCACTTCAGACTTACTGATATAAAAATCTATGCTTTAAACAAGATTGTTACAGACGGTCAGTGGGAACCATGCTGCCCTACCTCACTTAACTGACCTCAGCCTCATTTTCCTACTCTGAAAATGGGGATAATAAGACCAACTCCACAATGCTCTTTGAAGAGTTACTCAGGTATCATATTTGACACATTAGGCATGGTACTAATTCATGAAGCAGGGGCTCAAAAATATTTTTTCATTTTTTTCTCAGCATCACTTGCTTCTTAATAACATAATCAGAGGGTCTTTTTGTTGGCCCCCATACACAAGAAAGGTTTTTGACTTTAATGATCTACCTTCTGCCTCTTCAGATTTTAAAACCATAGTTTTAAAAAAAATCACAAAACCCATGAGTTAGAAGGAACCTAAGAGATTTCCTGTTCACCACACTTTGAAGCCAAAAATATCTGTCTTTAAGTTGCAGACTCACTATCTTCACTTGTGACATGTTTTAGGTGTCAGGGAGATAAGAGATACTCAACAGAGATTTGCTAGTTGCTGGATGAGCAAATCACTGGAGCTTCCATTAATGCTAGTTCATGCTATTTTTTGTCTAAATAGGACTACATGTTTTCTTTATGACTCATTCTGTCCATTCATTTCCCTTTAAAATAAACTTGTGTGTCATGTATATCCACTTGACCACCCTCTTAACTACCCAAGACAAGTGAGCAATGAGCAATGTATACAAATGTATATATGAATTCATTCATTCATATATCAATTACAAACATGTTTCTATTTTAAGGTTTGATATTTTAAGTCTGTGCGCTGTCAACCAGTTGTACTGTAAGCCCTTTGAAGAAAAGAAGAAAAAATTGTGATAACTCTTTCTTAAAACACTAGTGCCTAGAAAGGTGTCTGTTTCCAAAAAGATGTTGGATATTACTGCTGATCAGGGCTGAAAAGTAACTGTAAGAACTGTTTCCACACTACTGAGAACAAAACAGCCATGACGTACCATTTCAGAAAGGACCCAGTCAGACAGGAGAAGGAAGGCAAGGTCACTTGGGGATTCTGTGTATCCCTCAAAGTAGATTAGTAGCCCTTCCTCCTAGGGAAATTCATGGCAGCCGTCATGTAAGAGGTTCCTTCAATAACCAAATACTCCACTCAAAGGTTATATTTACATAGCTCATTAGGAAAATTTTTTTAAATACTTTTGACACTCATTAGACTCATAATCGTCCACTGAAACTACTCTATAACAAGAGATAAACACTCCATTCTAAAGGATGAATAATAATTAGGTACTGCTTGGCACTGTGCTCTTTACAGGTCTAATTTTAGAGGATAATTAATCCTGCTGAAGCTGCATAAGATAAGTGAAATATTTATGCAGCTGTGTTAATTCATGTATTTACTCCTAGAGAGACATTCAGAATTGGACATGGCTTTCCGGGAAGATTATCTTAAGACGCCCCCCTGGAGGAACGTCATTTTCTCTCCCATGTCTTTACTTCCAGATGGCCTCTAAAGATGAAGCTGAAAAAGACACATTTCCCAACTCTGACAGGATGACCAAGAAAGCAACAATCCAGGATATAAAGTATCTATAAGAACCTAGGTGTTCTGCAAGGAATCATCTGCAGGATGCTTCAGAGACATTTTGTGTTCAGCACCATGAAGTCCATTTCCATGATACAACATGACGATATTGCTGTCAGTGCAACACTGAGGAGCTGTGCTGAATACAAGAGTTGTGCAGAGATAATGATGGTGTTAATGGGGGTTATGGGATGGTGGTGAGGAAGAGGATGATGTTGGTAATGATAGATGTGACAGCAGTGATGATGGCAATGATGACGAGGATCATGGAGTTGGTGACTATGATAGTAATGATGAACCAGGAAAATACTGATGCTGAGGGTGGCGAGGATGGCAACAATGAGGATGAAGGTGACGACTAATGTTTGTTGAACTATTTCTATGTTGCAGGTGTTGTGCTGCACTAAATTCTTTACATGAAATTTTTCCCATTTCATACGCATGCCAGCCTTACTAGGCGAATATGTCTGAAGCCATTCACAGAAGAGTACACTGAGGCTAAGGAAGATCATCCCTTTCACAGAAGTATTTGTAAACAGGACAAATGCAGATTTGGTTCAGATAAGCACTAAATTGCCTCTTCCTAAAGAGTTTATAAATTTCTAGTACAGTACCTAAGCAGTCAATCTGAATAGATGTCTTAGAAAAATAAATAAAACAGGGGTTGCCTAATTGATCCCTTTCCTGAATAAGGCCCATTAAGTAAAAACATTTTCATTTATCAGTGAGGAGAATTTACAAGGTCCCTGAGCTTTAGTTTTCTCCTCTATAAAATGGGAATGACAATGTTTAACTTCATAAGCTTGTCATGAAGATTAAATTAAAGAACATTTGTAATGCACCAAGTGTGGCATTGATGTATCCAGTTCCATAAATATGTCAGCTGTTTCATAATAGATGTTTCAAGAGAAACAAGAAAGATGGAGAGGGTTAGTTAAGACTCAGTTTTTTGACAGATACCTGTCATGTTTAAAAGCTTCCTGTCAAATTAAATACATCCTAATACCAACAATTTATCCATACACATATTTACCTGCAAGATCAGAGTTCTGTGATATTTACTGCTGGAGATTAAACTCCTGTATACTTAATAGTTCACTTCATATAAAGGTGCTTATGTAATCTCAGCAGTACATGGAATAATTGACCTTAAATAGAAAAATAAGGTCAATCATCTTCAGTTTCCAACCTCCCTCAAAAACTCTGTATCTCTACTCATAAAAGAGTATATTTCCAGTCCCTTGATTTGTGGCGTGGACTTTCTTTGGATGGGAGGATGTCAGCAGATAAAAATATAATGAAGCAGAGATTTGAAGCATGCACAAGCTTATAAGATGTCTATTCTGGTCTTCCAGCAGAGGCAAGAGCTTCCCCAGGTAACCACTGGCTAGTCAACTTGGTACCCAGAACAAATAGGCATGGGACAGAGGCCACACCACTGACACATTGGCTTACAGGATTAGAACTGTCAAATCAACCCTGGCATGAGGTAGGGTTCCCATGAGCAAACTAAATACTTATTGTTGTATGCCTCTAAGATTTAACAGCAACAGTTAACCAACACAGCTACAAATCACCATTACCAGCATGGAACACGATCCGTGATCTGAAGAAGGCACAAATACCCTATAGGGAATTCTGAGAATCAGATATACTTACCTAAGAGTTAAATATAAAATACATTTAGAGTGCTTGATGGCACTATGAGAACCCAGAGTTTGATTCTGGGTTTAGTAAAAGGAGAAAAAGATGCAAGAAATTCCATGCTCCATTCAAATTCATACCAACCCTATGCAGTAACCTCTGCCCTATACTGTACTCAGCTCTGGTGCTTACTACATTTTCCTCTCTGAGCTCTGGACAAGCATAGCTGATGCTGCAATCATCACTGAATATAGCCTCTGGAATGGGGCTTCTGCCACTGCCCTGAGCTTACATACCCTCCTTGCACTGAGATAATTTCTGGTGCCAACCTGCTCTCTAAGTTGATTTTGCTTCTCTAATCTCAGGGCAGCAATTCAAGAAGAAATCATGACTCAGATGGTTGGGTTCTAAATGCCATGTCAGGGGTCCCTGGGCTGTGGTGAGATCTCTGTGAAGCAGAAGACAGAAGGAAATTCTTCTACAGCCACAGTCATTCCACTGGGCTGTACAGATCCATAAATGGCTTAATCCTCAGTAAATCTTGTGAAATGGGAACTGTATGCTTTGCATATTAGACAGTGTTAGAGATGGGCTGTACTAAAAAAAACTATAGGATTTCTGTCCACCATCCCTTTTCCAGAGATTGCCTGGCTTTGTTCCTCCATAGGATGACAACAAGGACCACAACATGATTCCAGCCCTTAATCAGACCTGATAGAGTCAGAAAAAAAATTTGACCCAAAATTGATGAGAAATTCTGTGTAATTTGAAATTTAGAATTTGAAGAATAGAGATGGGAATTTAGACAGCTACTTATGTAATACTCCAGAACAAAATATCTCAATGCCATACTACTAACATTTAGGGTCACATAATTCTATATTTAGAAATATACGGGGGTGGCCTGGGCATTGTTAAGATGTTTGCCAATGTCCTTCATCCCTAGCCTGTATTCACTAGATGTAGTAGTCAACAGTTTCCTTGCTGGGACCACTGAAAATGTCTCCAGACATTGCCAAATGTTCTCAGAAGGACAAAATTGCCCCACTTCATTGAGGTCTACCTCTCTAGAGAGAGGACCTTTGGATTCCCAGATTTGAGGTACCACGATTGCCATGGATTTTGTTTTGTTCTAAACCTATTTGTTCAATCCTCTTAAATTCACTGAGAGAGATGCTTCTGTATCCTTAAAATAATTTTCCTTTTTTAAATTTAGCTATCTACAATTGCATTCTATTTTAAGCAACCTAAGGAAACATGCATCACATGATAGGCACTTAATAGATACTTTTAGTGAGCAAACTCATTGCACAAAGCTCTATGGGAAAATTAGTATAAGGATCTCAAGTCTCCTCAAAGTAGGGGGTGTTCTGAGGTCTTACCATCACCCACAAACTGTAGCAGAGCCAGGTCAATTTGCCTCTTCCAAGGTGAGCCCTTCTGGAGGGCAATTCCATAGCCAGTGGTGGCAAAGATGTACCCACTCCCAATGGTCACGAGCTTGCAGCCTTCATCCCTCCCAGCCTTGTAATTCAAGACTGCTGCATCATAGATGAAAGCGTCCAACTTCCTGAAATGACAAGAAACCAGGGAGTCATAGGGGTGGCCTGGTACCAGCTGAAGCAAGTGAACTCCATTCTGTGTCATTATGATGCTATTTTCAAAAGCCCATTTCAGAGGTCTGAACTAGCATCACATACACTGGAGATGATGATTCATGGCTTCTCCATCCTCGTCATAAAAGGATCTATTTTTAATGAGAAGATAAAACCCAAAACCTTTTCTCTCCAACTTACAAGAGGCAGCTAAATAAAGATATAAAGAATTCATAGTAAGTAAACATGCAGGCTTGCCAGTTTGCTAAGTATTTGTCCTTAACACCTCCCAGAAATAGGTAACAACAACCTGTTTTAGAAAGGTTTGCAGCAGAACACAATAAATCACAAGGGGCAATGTGCAGGAAGGGGACAGGGATTAAACAGAAATGGTGTCTTTTCCTCGTTTGCATTACAAAAATTATTATGTAGTAAGTTTTTTAAAACTCAAATAATATAGAAAAGTATTCAGAGTATAATTAAAATTTAAATTCTAGAACCAATTATAAAATTCTATAACCTACAATTCTGTAACTCAGAGAACATGCTAACATGTTTGTGAGCAGCTTTCCAAGGTTTTTATGTGTACGCACACGGAGGGGTTGGCCAACATTTAATGTAAAGAATACAGTTTTATGTTTCGTTGGTCACACAATTTTTGTTGCAATCACTCAATGCCACTGTTGTAGGGTGTCATGGCTGAAATGTTCCTCTTTCAAAAACAAGTCCTATATTGAAGTCTTAACTCCCAGAATGTGACCTTATTTGGAGATAGTCATTGTAGATGTAATTAGTTAAGATATGATCACACAGGAGCAGGCTGGGCCCCTGAATCAATATGACTGGAATTTTTCAAGAAAAAAAGAGGAAATCAGTCACTGGGCAACTTAATGACAGCAAAGCCCTGTGTTAAAATTAAAAAAAAAAATATTAAGGACTATGATGTAGCTCTGGGTTCAACCCCTTCAATCTCCAGTATTGCAAAAAAGAAAAAAGGCAGGGAGCAATTAGAACACACACAGGGAGAGCACCATGTGAAGACTGACCTGACGCTGCCTCAGCCCAGGGACCAGCAGAAGGCAGGAGAGAGGCCTGAAGCAAGCCCTCCCCACCACCTTCAGAGGCAGCATGGTCCTGCCAACCCCTTGATCTCAGACTTCCAGCCTCCTAATCTGTGAGACAGGACATTCGTTTCTTAAGCCACTCGGTTTGTGCTACTTTGCCAGGGCAGCCCAAGTAAACTAGTACACAGCACCAAAGCAGCCATGGATAATACTTTAGCAAGTGAATTCCATTCTGTTTCATTATGATGCTTTTTACAAAAGCAGATTGGTCCCAAAACAGATTTATATCGTCCAAATTATTTCACAAATTACTTTCTTTTCTTGTTTCACACAGAGTAAATGTATTTTCATGTCGATAAACATAACACTTTTTTTTCTTTTTGATACATTTATTTTTATCGAGGTACAACCTATATGCAATAAAAGAACTCAATAAATTTTTTATGTGTGTACATACTTTGAAATCACCACGCAGTTCAAAGTTGGGAGCACTATAATCCTTTCAGAAGTTCTGCATGGCCCAGGAAATACACTCAGCATTTCCCAAAAGACAAGTACACGAATTTAACAATGACAAGGCTATGCCTAATCATTACCCGCAACCCTACAAGTGAGAATGTATTGTCTGAGTCACTCTGTTTGTCACTGAGACACAAGGACCAATATGCACAACTTATAGGAACAGAGATTCATTTGGGTTCATGGTTGAGCCCATGGCAGATTGGCTCTAAATTAGAGCAGTGTGGTAGAGGGGCATAGTGGAGGAAAAGCTGCTCATGTCCCAGGAAGCAGGGAGAGAAGTGAGGAGCTAGGAAAGATATACCGTTCTAGGCTGACACTCCCAGTGAACTGCCTCTTCTGTCCAGACCGTATGTCCTAACAAGTCAGCTGTATCTCCCCCACCATGATTCAATCATTTTCCAAAATCCCTGCCTAGAACCCCATGAGGCCTTTGGGGAACATTCTCAATCTAAATGTGCATACTGTTTCCAAATTGTAAAGTTATTTAAAAGAAGGCTGACATAATCAACCTTTAATACAGAGATGGAGGACTCAAACTCTTAAAATAGGTAAGAAAACTAAATAAGAGATTACTCAACTTCCTGATATATTCTAAACTTTATTGCCTTTCTTTAGAAGGAAACATAAAACAGTGAAGCAAAGAAAAATAAAAGCGGCTGGGAGAGGATGTGAAATGCTGCATTCTTTTAGAGACAGCTGCTGAAGGACTCCCTATGGAAACGAAACAATTTGGGAGGTTTATAGCTGCATTCTTTTTTTTTTTTTTTTTTTTTTTGGGTGTTGAAATGATTAGAGGTGGGGCAAAACTGCAGGACTTGTGTCTCTCACAGAAAAACTTTAAAACTTTCATCCAAAGGTTAGAGGATCAGTTATTTGGCATTAAGCTCTGAGAGTATTCTAAGGGAATCAGATCATCCAAGCAGCAGCAAAAGAAAGCTGGGCACTATCAGTGGTGAAAGGAACCCAGAGTTAACTAGCAAAAGGGGAACAACTTTTCTAGATATAGTACTGAAACTGTGGAACTATGTGATTGAGAGCTAAAACAGGTGGAAAACAATTCACACAGGATAACAGTAGGATGAGTGGGAGGAGCACTGAATAGTAGGTGTAAGAGATATGAATCTCAGGTTAGGTGTGTATGATGGTGTGACCTAAACCACTTCCTCCTTCCCTATTGTTGTTTCCTCATCCTGGTCCAGCTGGAGCAGGGTATGATTCTGTGAGCTAAGAATCACTGCCTGTGACTATCAATGGGGAAACTGAGTCATCTGGATTACATAGGCATCCTGAGAACTTTAAACCATGGATGGCATTTGCCTTTTTGATGGGGTCTAGGAACCTGCAACATAAATATTTCAAATATCAAAGTTGTCATCAAGATGCTGAGAATCTTGATTTTATGAAGACTTTCTATTTCTCAACAACCTCTCTTCTCTAATTTCATGAAAAATAGACATAAATACACACATATAGAAAAGGTGTTCATGGAGCCACCCAAAGTTAACACCATCTGTTTGTATTCATGGGATGAAACCCTTCCCATCTTGCTAACCCACCCTACACCAATGTACTGCAGGGATGAAAATTGAAAGACAACCATACAAGAGCTGTCCAACAGCAGTTTATATTGGTATTTTTAGGGACAGGCACAGATTTCTGTAAATTAGTACCATATTTCATGCAAAATCTGCTGAGCAATAAACAGCCAGATGAGCAGAAAGAGAAAGTGAGAAAAGTTTGCAAAAATACGGTACCATCGATTCAGAGGCAGGACGGTTCTTTGCCAAACATAGTTGCTTCTATATGGATAACCTGGACTAGACTGGCAGACATAGTCTCAGGGCTGTGGCCATGGAGAGCCACAGATGAACCTGCCCTTCCTGGCCTGATTGTATGATCTGTGATTTCATCTGAATGAAAGTAATGTTAACACATGAAACTTTTGGGCTAGGTTTCTCTCTCATCAATGATCACAGAGAACTGGGATCTAAACATAATGCCCACAGTTACTGGTATGTTTAAAGGCATCCTGGGGTCACACTGCCCCCTTTAATATAAACAGCCATTGTTTGCAAGGTACTTTATAAAAAAAATTACATAACATTTTGCATACATCATCCTATAGGGTCTCACAACTGCCCAGTAGAGAGATATCATAAATATTGTGGTTGTTTTCCTATTTTTTCTATGAGCAGACAAAGTTCTGAAAGAGTAAGGCAGCCTGGGACTCGAGTGATATTTCCAAACTCTGCACTACAAATCCTCTGTTGTCAATGCCTCTGTTGTCAATGATGAAAATACTCTGTATCAACACTGTCTGTTGTGGGTAAGGAGTCCTTAAAATACAGTTAATGCAGCTTGGGAACTGAGTTTTTATTTCACTGAATGCTAATATACATGGTTTCATGTGGCTGGGGGCTATTGCAGTGGACACCACAGCCTAGACATACAGTGGTGGGCAGCACAAAAGCTAAGAGAACACTACTCTGGTTCCTTTCCTTACTGTGGCTCAAAAAGGTTTACTTTTGATCTGTTTTTATTAAAAATTAATGTTTCTGTTTGTCAAGAAGAAAAATCAAAAATTTTTAGTGCACTAGAAAGAGTTTCTGTGAGTTCAGGACAAGGCACCTGTATTTTCTATCTGCAAATAGCTGACAATGTTGGCCTTCAGAGGGTTTTGGGGAATCAGGGCGTGTTATATAAGTAAACTGTATGTGCAGTGGCTGCACATAACAAATGCTCAGAACACACAAATGCACTCAATTGAATTCAGAGTTTACAAATTTTATGTGTCCTATATAAAAATATCCAGTCCTAAACACTTAACACATGTTATCTTATTCTATTTATTCCCTTCTGGTGTACAGGGATGGGTGTACTTTCCCATTGTCTGCTCTTCTGATTGTTTGATGAAGAAACTAAGGCAGCAAACATTAAAATGAATCAATAATGTCACCTGGACTCTAAGGGTTAGAGACAGCACTTAGGCCCATGCACGCTAATGCAAAGGTCACAGACATAACCTCTATGACCATGTCATGCCTTTTATAAGATGTGTGGGGTAAGTGGAGGCAGGCCTGTGCACTACTTAGGAAATTTAGATTAGGGATTATAGCTATCAATCAAGCCACATGTTATAAAAGAAAGGGCCAGAGTGGGATCAGAGAAGGCAGAATTTAAAGAGATGTGGTGTGTGGTTCAGTTTCTATTCCCAACAGATATAGCACCTGGAGCCATTTCTGAAGAAAACTCCTCTTGTCCCCCACACCTCCCTCCTCTCTCATCCTTTTGGGAGGTTTTTCAGTATTAATGACCACAACTTCGTGTTGAAGGCAGAGGATGAGAAAGAAGCAAAGGCCACCTGAACTGAAGCTCAATTTGGACCAAAGGCATTTGGACGATTTGAGCTGTGACTGCTGCAGACAGAGTGATAGATTGGGTTGCAGTTGGGTAATTGGCAGTGCCAGACTTGGAAAAATGGAGAACAAAGGCCAGCACTGGAGGGACCAGGCATGCAGAACTAAGCACGGGTGAAGCCGAGGGCTTGCAGGTAAAGAAGCCTAGTTACTCTTCTCTAATAGACATTTCCATCTCTGCTTTTTCAAGAAAAAAAATCACCATTTCCTCTCCATTCAGGTGAAATTTTTTTCTTGCTGGGAAGGGAGAGGCTCCAAGGTCAGGATCTGCCTGTGATGGGGAAAGAGCCCCTATCCAGCTCACATCTGCTTCTGCTCCCTCCAGAAGGGAGATCTGCCTTCCCCTGCCTCTGTGACAGGTACAGCAATGTCTCTGCTTCCCAACAGGAGTGCCAGGATAGAACTGGAACCCAAAATAGCTCACAGCCTGGCCAGTCATTATAGAGGCCAGGTGGGTGTGCCACACTCCCTGTAACCAACAGTCCTCAAGGAACGCAAATGCTTTGAAATGACAGTAATTTAGAATGAGAGGGAAAAATAAGACCCCATCTCTATGAATTTCAAAGGAGCAAAGTAAGGTGGGATGTCACATGGGCCTCATGTACTTGAGCTTGCTGGTTTCCTGCCGGAGCTTCTGACAGCTCTGAAGAGCTTCAAGAGCTTTTGTAATATGCATATCTGACCTCGTTAATTCAGTAGGTCTGCCTCTCTTATCCATGTGCCATACCCTTGAAAATCCACTCCTAGCCACCAACACGGCACCTGTTGGCAAACCTGGTTCCCAGTACCAAAGTGAAGATCATGGCCCAGTGTCAAAACATAGATCCTTCAGGGACAGGGACTTGGATTGTCAACTGCTCTGACATTTCCTAATCAAAAGTTTCCGGTTTTAGCTCATCATCTCCTTATGAATGTTTTCAGATGCTCTCTGGGGGGTCTCTGCACATTTAAAGGCTAATTATACAGTTAAAGTTAATTATTCATTCATTAACATTCAAGAGGCCTTTAACAAGACATTGACTTGTTCTGGTGAATTAATGCAACCAGAGCGCACATGCCTCTGTATAAGCATGCGTGCATGTGCGTGTGTGTGTGTATGTATGTTTTGGAGGTCTAGTCTCAAGTGTTTCTGAAAATCTCTTTGATGATAACTAACTGTTTTTTTAGGTCATGTCAAAGCCTTTGCTAGGAAGAGCAATATTATGCCAATTTGCATATTTGGCCAACTGCAGAACAGTGTACAGGATTCAGATCCATCTTTACCAGCTCTGGGAAGGAGATCCAGTCACAGGTCCTCTCTGAGCTTTAGTTTTCTTGTTTGTAAGATGAGGACATAATAAATCTCCTATAAGCTTGCCTGACATATAACTTAAAATGGAAGTAAAGGTGCTTTGTGACTGAAAATTCTGGTGACACTGGGGATTGTTAGAGAGCAGTTAAATCCTTGTGCAGAGAAGCAATAATAATGAATCATCAGCAGAAACCCAGACCCAGGACCATGGGTGGCAGAAGGACATCCATAGTCCCCCAGAGGGTGTCACCATGACCACTGTTGAATGTGTCTGCTTGGGAAGGAAACACTCAACCTGCAGAGACTGTATTTGCCATCAGCACAGGATGGTCTAAAATGGCTTTAGGAAAGTGGCCCAGAATCACTTTGATTTTGAGTTTGTCAGTGCAAGCTATAAAATCAGAATTATATTGACATTGATTAATTTGCACTAAGGAAGCATTTTCCAGAGCAAACTCCATTAAGCTAATTTAATTCCTAGATCAGTGTCTTGCATAGCACAGTCAAATTGTTTCCAATTTTTTGGAAGCTATTTTCACTGGAATCAATTCTTTTCTTGTTTGAATTCTATAAAGATTTGATTCATTGATCAACATTTGGAGCAAAACAAATTTTACTAATTTATAACTAATTTATAACTTCTGCCATTTTGAGTTTTCTTTTTTAGCTGTTATTTCCAATTCTCCTGGGTGAAAATTGTGCAGATATATAAAATTATTCAAGAAGATTCAAGTCCTCTATGGATTTTTAGTCAATAACAAATTCTCCTTGTGTGCGTTAGCTGTTGCCAGTTTAATTTGTGTTGATTATTTCTACCAGTAATATTCACTGTGAATTGGGCAAAAAGAACTGATGGTTAATATTAATTTTTTAACTGAAAATTCTGAGCAGCTTTGTAAAACAAAGACAGAAAGAGGCAGAGAAGTAGGGAGGATAGGAGGGACAAAGAGAAAGTGGGAGGAGCATCAGAAACAGATACCAAGTGAAACAGGAAGGCAAGGAGAAGAGGCAAAGGAGAAAAGAACAGGAAAGGAAAAAGAAAGGAGACAAAAGAGTGAGACCTTGGGCATAGAGAAGGATAGAATAAAGAGAGGAATTGCAAGAATCTAATCCAGAAAAGAGATAACAGACAGTAGTAGGGGAAGGAGAGAAATAAAACAACGAACAGGAGATGGAGTGAATATACTGTGTGCCCCACCTGCTAACCTCAAAAGTAGAAAGGACTAAAATTATACAGCAAAACTCTGCTTTGCTTCTGTTAAATGTAACACTGGATCCTGTAATGTTTTAAATCTAAAATGTTCCCCCAAAGTCTCATGTATTCAGAGATGAAGTTTTCAGAAGGTAGCTGGATCATGGGGGTTCTGTACTTCTCAGTAAATCAATTCTATGACTGATCCTATGAGTTCATAGCTGATTGTGTTATTAGAAGGTGAGGCCTAAGGGATGACCTAGAAGGTATATTCTTGACCCAAGCTTCTCTCTGTCTCTGTTTCCTGGCTGCTATGTGGTGAGCAGTTTTCCTTTGCCGTGGCACTCTGCCATGCCATGTTTATCTTAGAGCCTGCAAACTATGGACTAAATCATGTGTCCAATAAACCTTTCCTCCTTAAGTTTCTGGTATCAGGTATTTTGTCCCAGAGATGGAAAATCTGACTGATACAGACCTAAACTAAGTCCTAAGAGTACAGAGATTATGTAATCCAGTCTTAATTTGCCAGATAAGGAAACTGAGACCCAGAAATCTCTGTCCAAGGTGTCCCAAGGGCAGTCAATGACTCCAGACCAAACTACTTCCCACTAGAGCAATGTGCCTTCAGGAACTACTGTAGGATTTCCAAACGTGAGGTCAGAGGAACTGGCCTGGCCACATTCTACCGGGAATTAAGCAAGCCTGTAAGCCTCACAAAGCCTTGATTTCCCCATCTGACTGGATGAAAACAATATCTCTCTTGTGTGCTTACGCACTGACTGGATGAAGTAACAGCTATACATTTACTGACGAATGATAAAGCAAAATGCAAATGCTTATTCTTCCTTCAAATCACCATTCCTGTTCTAACGTAAGGAAAGCGTTCATTCCACCTGGAATGTAAATTTCTAGTGTCTCTTAGACTACACTTCTCCAGGGTTCAGATCCAGTGAAACATTCTGCTGTAAATTCTATGCATGGCATTATTATAAAGAATGCCCAAAGACATTTTATTTTTCTGAATTTTCTTGAATGTTTACTACAATGCTCTTTGCTTAAATATCTCATTTTATTAGTTACTTGGTCCTTTTGGTTTTTTTTTTTTTTCTCTTTTTTAGAGAGAGGGTATTGCTATGTAGTTCAGGCTGGCCTTGAACTCATTATACAACTGAGGCTGATCTTAGACTTATGGTGATCCTCATGCTCATCCTCCTGAATGCTGGAATTACAGGTGTGCACCACCTCACTGGATTTGAATGTCTCATTTAATCTTTGTAACAAGCTGGACATGGTGGCAGATGCCTGTAATGCCAGCACTTGGGAGACTGAGGCAGCAGGGTCACCACAAGTTCAAGGTATATAGTGAGTTTAAGGCTAATCTGAACTATATAGTGAAACCGTGTCTCAAAAAAATAATCTTTGTAAAAGATTATTCTACTAATTATGGAAAGGAGCCATAATTAGCAGAATAACAATAAACATAATAAATAACAAACAGAAAACCTGGAGTGTAAGAAGCTCATTAACTTGTCCAAGGTTCCACAGCTAGACATTAGTAGATGGGGAATGTGAATACTTGATACTGAGCTTTGGAGCACTGCCCCATGTCACAGTTAGTGAGATGGTCTATAGAACATACCATGCACCACATCAAAGACAGGAAATTTCCAGAACCAGAAAACATAAAAGTGGAACAGAGAATGAGAAAACAGTCAGTGCTTTCCAAATCCCTAATTTTGGTCAAAACCATACTATGTGGCAGATATTGGGTCCGAACTCCCCATCCTCATATAATTCTCAAGGGGCATTCCAGGAGATGAGATTTCACAGATGTGAGAAACAGGCTCAGAGATGTTATTTAATTTACCAATGACCACACAGCTGGTTAGTACCAGAGACAATATATGAAACTAGATACTACTGACTACAAAGTGCACACCGTGCACCAAGAGGCCACTCAAAAATAGACAAATTAACAAATCAGTTAATCAACCAACTGATTATATAAGACAGCATTTTTCAAGAAAATACAAATATTTTGATCTATAAATTCTATTTCTTGATCTTATTTTCAGACTGCTTACCTTATTAAAGATTTTTAAAATGGTCATATGATTAATAGCCCTCTTCTGGCCAAAACACCCACCAAAAGTAAATACTTGAATCAGCTATGATGCACACAGCCATAAAGTTCTTAGTAGCAGTCCAAGAATGAAGGCAAAACACACTTGCAGATATGAAAAGCCCATCAAAACATATTATTAATTGAATACTATACATTGACATACTACATATAATTTGATAGCATCTCAACAGAATGAAATTTATAATTGTGTGTGGACATATAAATATATGCAAATGCATATAAGAAAGGTTCCTAGGAAAAATGGAATACTTTCCTGGTAAGGGGTAGTTTGACATTGGAACATGGTCAGAGGGATGCTTACTTATCTATATTTTTAAATTTTTACAATGAGAATTATTTTATGGTTCAGAGCAAAGACCCTAAGACTAGCTCTGAAGTCACTGCCACTGTGCCTGGGCAAATGATTTAACTTGTCTGTGCAATAGTTTCTCTGTCTGTGAAGTGGTGACATTGAATATGTCAACCTCAGAATATGGAATTATAGGTAAATGTTTACAATAGTTTCTGCTGCAAAATGAGAGCTATGCAGACAACCAGATTGAGAAGCAAGGTATGGAGAGGCAGAAAATCTGTAACATAATACTCACGCCAAGGTAAGGGCTCAAGTGCAAGAGTCCGTACTGTGTACCTATATACTGTCATCCCTGTGGCTATAACACCAGAATCCTTCTGCGTACACGTACATGGAGTACTAAGGAGAGTAGGCTCTCCTCTGGGTCCCCAGACACCTCAAGACAGCTTTTCCTGGGAGTGCTGACAATGGACACCTGCCAGGAGGCAGTTCTAGGAACACCTCAGAACAGCCCAGATAAGTATAGTGGGCTGCTTAGCGCAACCCTCAATTCATGTTCCTCTGGATCCCCAGAGCATGCTCTTAAGTGAAACAAAATGTATCTTTGAAGAGATAATTAATGAAGAATCTTGAGATAAATGTATCTTGATAGACCTTAAATCCAAAGACTGTGTCCTTGTAGAAAGAGGAGATGAAATAAGGGGGGAAAAGGCCACCTAGAGGTGGAGACAGAGTTAGAAGGTGTCATGAGCTAGGAAGGCCTGGAAGCCACCAGAATGGGAAAAGATGAGAAAGGATTCTTTCTTACAGTCCTTACATGGAGCATGACCCTGTTGATGCCTTGAGTTTGAACGTCTGGCCTCCAAAACTGTGAAAGAATGTGTTTCTGTGTGAACTGTGAAAGAATGCAAGCCAGCAAGACGTGATAACAGTTTATGGTGACCCTTAGGCAGTAACGACAAAACCTTTCAGAGCTTTCAGTGATAACAAACAGCCAGCCTCAGCATGTGTGCCATAAGTGCATCACCACTGCCCTAGCCCATCACTGTAGTGGGGGAATCTGAGGGTGCAGCACCTGAGTTCTCATTACCTGGATTTCTCTGCAAGAGGAATGGGCAGGGCTTGCCAGAGAGGAGGCACTTCCTTGAAGCTGGTCCCCGTGCACTCACAAGGATTTAGAGACATTGTATCTCAATTTGTGCCTCATGCCTTCTGCAGCTCCAGCTACCACAGTACACAGAAAACTCTCTGTTCCCTGTGGCTGCTGCATATGACATGGGTAAAAGCACATTTGAAGCAGATACTTGAATCCCGTGACCACTTCAGTACCTGGGTCAGTGGAACCCTGAGTAGAATTTTAACTGTGGAGAAAAAGGAAACATGGAGCAGAAATATGCCAAATCCGAGCTCCTTCTGGGCAAGAGTTTCAGTTTCCCTGCTCTATTCTTACTATCTGGAAACAAAGATTCAGCCCTGCTCAAAATTCTTCCTTTCACAGGACAAGCCAAGGGTTAGCACATCATAGATCAACAGAACAGCTGGGTCTGCATCTGAAAGCAGGCTCTGCCTCTCACAGATGGTCAAGCTTTGGACCTGCTGCTGCTGTCTCCTGGCCCCAGCTTCCTTCTGTATAGGATGGAGAGGATGCAGAATGAAACGGGGATGAAATGAGAGCTCACGTTCTGATGTTCGGTGATCAGTAGCAGGAGGTGGCCTC
Organism: Dasyprocta punctata; assembly: GCA_004363535.1. NCBI lineage: Eukaryota > Metazoa > Chordata > Mammalia > Rodentia > Dasyproctidae > Dasyprocta > Dasyprocta punctata. Next base: position 78,469 of record RJWM01003757.1, read on the forward strand.
TAAGGATGCAGAATCTGACAGGGAATTCCTGCTTTGTAACATCATTCTCCCTAGAAGGAACTTTCTAAACATGTGTGGTCTGTGGCTCCCCTCTCAATTTAAGGGATACATCTCTTCCATGTTTTGTGTATCCATTTCCTTTTCCTCATCTCAATGACAGAAGAAACATTGAAGCTCTCATAGATAAAAGGGAGAGTTTAAAGTTAAATATGAACAAAATTTACATTAGGGTTTGTGTCACAGGGAGCAAGGAAAAACAGTTTTACTGGAAAATGTCATAGGAATGGCCATATTTATTATTTTATTTAAATTATGATCTGAATTACAAGCTCTGGAGTATAATTAACCCCAGACACTGTGTTTCATCTCTCAATGCCTATTTCCTGAATTGCAGGTGGAAGTTATGATGGTCATGGTTTCAAAGGATGATTATGAGATAATGCAGCAGAGCATTCAGAACAGTCCCGACACGGAGGTAAACTCCCAATAAATGTAAACGCTATCTGATAGAAATATCTCATTCCGTTCCCCATGTAACTCGGGTGGCTTATAAAAGATGTAAGGAAACAGAGTATACATTTAAAGTAACAAGCTTAATGAATTGAGAGGTGGAAGAGTACCTATGGCTTTAGGGAAAGTCAGTAAACAGATTCAGGCCGTATCTTCCCACTGTTACTAAAGGAGAATCACAAATCAGGCTCCAAATTACATAGTGGCTCAAGCAGAAAGAAAACTGTGAGTATTTACAAGAATTGTGTTGTCCATAGATAAAAGTATGCCTTAAACCCAAGAAAACGATGCTGTTTGTAGTAAAGAAATCTGAGAGATGACATAAAAAGACATTCTCAGCAAAATGCCTTCCAAGATCAGTATTAGCAAGCTTTTGAAAAATACTTGTTTCTTGTAATTCTTGCTAATTAAGTAAGGCATGTTGAAAGCTAAATTAATTAATATTTTTTAGTTCAATAAAATGTCACCTAGTTGTTAAATGTAGACTCTATCTAACAGAATTATATGTATTTAACCAAGAAAAGCAAAAGACAGATTCAGCCTATGTAAACTCTGTAGCAAAGACAAGGAGAAGATGCAGGAAGGAAAAAAGAATTATGCTATAATACATTTTTATTAGTGTAATACGTGTGTTGCTGAAAATTTGTTAAATACAAAAGGATATAAGAAAAAGCATAGTTCTAATTACCTAGCAGTATTTCTGTCAATTTAATGATTCATTTCCTTTTAGTCTCCATTCTTCCTTTCTTTCCCTCTCTCTCCTTTTCTGAGTTTACAAAATTGTGATTCCATCTTATTCAATTTCTTAACCCTGACTCTAGTTTTTCTATTTTTAACACTTTCTATTAGTGGCCTTGAAAAATCCTTTGATATTGTCTTAATAGAGTAACCATGAAGTAATTCCAAGTACAAGAAAAGAAAGATGTCTTTGCTTTCTTAAATTTTTATTAAGGAAAAATATTTCCTAACACCATGATGTGGTAGTAATTATTGTTTAGCTTTATTTGCAGTGTGGGGGTGGATCTCAGAAACCAGGTCATTGTCGATCTGATTTTCTCTAGAGATGACGTTATTTCATTTAGAAGAGTTCTCCAGCCCTAATGGCTATGCCTGCTTTCGAACTCAGCAGCTGAAAATGAACCATCTGGGATTGATTTTGTTTGACTGGTAAAATACAGCAAATAAGCCCTGCTACAATGGCATTCTTGCCAAAACCTGTTCTGCATTGCAACTAACTTTCAAAGAGGATCTTTATATACCACAAGTTTACTTTTGTCTTTGAAATTGCAATATGGTACATTATCTCTACATCAGTTTCTTCTGAGGCTAGAAATGAGGATGCCATGGTTTTATCAATACTCAGATTTCCATACAACATGATATATATATGGTATATATGAATGCCATGCATAATATTCAATATACACTGCATAGCATACACATGTAATATATACTGTATAACATGTGTTATGCATATGTATATATGTATACAATATATGTATACTACATATGTCTACTATAACAATATATATTATATATGATAGAGATGGTGCATGTATACAATTCCAATTTCTAATTCCCTCTTGAATTTTAATCCCGTATACCCAACGGCCTAACTGGCATTTCCAAGTGGGAGTAGGCCCAACTCCTGCACATAGTAAGTCCACAACGTACTCATAGTTATTTAGCAAAATATTTTGTTGAGTAATCAGTTAACCTTGTTGAACTCCATATTTTTCATCTCTTATGGAGACAATAGTGGTAATCAGCCCATAGTATTAACATGAGTGTTACCTGAGATTATGCATGTCACACACTCAGGAATGCAGCTCACAACTGTATGGTCTCAAGAAAGGCAGAGGTGATATATAGTTATGATGGTGCAAAGTTAAAAGTTATGCCAAGACCTAACCTCATATTCCTCCATACCTCCACTTACCCTGCACTATCTTCTGGAAATAGCCTTCCTTTTCCCTGTCCTGTCCATTCCAAAGGAAGCACCATCTCTCAGTAGTTCACCTCTCATAACCTATGGACTGTTGATATCTGAATCATTAGAGGCACTAACAAAGTGCACATTCCTGAGCCCCACAGGCTTTGAGAGCCTGTGCTCCAAACTAGAAGATTAATGCTAAAACTTCCATTAAGACATTTCTGATGCTTGCAGGAACATGTGATTACTTTTCTGCTTTTGTTTATAGAAACATCAAAGACAACGTGAGCTTTGTAGACAAGTACTTATTGACCAAAAGACAATCCTCTCTAAAATTTGAGAAAAATTGTGTATCAAAAAATATTACTAAAATGTAAAAAAACAACTTACAGAATAGAAGAAAATATTTGCAAATACCACATCTAAAAAGAGAATAATATCCAAAAGACATAGAGAGCTCCTGAAACTCAACAACAAAAACACACTTCAAATATGTGTCATGTGCATGTACCAACCCCCTATTAGGAATGCAATTATTATGTACTGCAAACATGTATGTATTAACAAAACTGAAAATAAAGGGAAACCAAGTGTTTTAGGGAAAAAAATAGGGAAAGGACTTGAATAAACTCTTTCCAAAAGAAAGCATACACATAGCAAATAAGCACATGAAAAGTACTCAGTGTCATTAATTACTAGGGAAATGCAAATCAAAACTACAAGGAGATAACACTTCACATCCACTAGAAAGGCTACTGCAAAAAAAAAAAAAAAAGAAAGAAAGAAAGAAGGAGGGAGGAAGAACAAGCATTGGCTATATTGTGGAGAAAATTAAAATATTTCTGCACTATCAGTGGGAATGTAAGGTAATATAGCTGCTGTAGAAAACAATATACTAGTTCCTCAGAAGTTAAAAATAAAATTACTTTATGATCCAGCAATTCTACTTCTGTGTAAATGCATAAAATCTGAAATCAAGGAAGCAAAGAGATAATGGCACACCTATGCTCACTGCAGCAGTGTGTCTGTGTGTGTGTGTGTGTGTGTGTGTGGTACTGTGAATTGAACACAAGGCCTTCACACTGAGCTACATCACCAGCACTTTTTATTTTTCATCTTGAGACAAGGTTTCCCTAAATCACTAAGTTGCCCTTGCTGAGCTCAAACTTATGATCCTTCTACCTTAGCCTCCCATAGAGTAGGGATTACAGGCATGTGCCATTACATCAGCCATAGTAGCATTATTCAAATGACTAAAAAGTGATTGTCATTCAATTGTCCACTGTTGTATGAATAGATGAGAAAAATATATTATAAACACACAATGGAATACTATACATCTTTTAAAAGAAAGAAAATGCTGATACATACTATAACATAGATGCTCCTTGGGGATATTGTGCTAAATGTTATAAGTCAGTCACAAAAAAAACAAATATTGCATATCCATTTATGTGAAGTGCATGGAATAGTCACAATCATGGTGACAGGAAATAGAGTCAGGCGACTGCCTGGGGTAAGGGTAGGCAAATGGAAAGCTTTTGCTTTATGGGTAAGTCTGAGTTTTACAAGATAAAAGGCTTTGAAGATGAACGGTGATGACGGTTGCACAACACTATGAATATATCTAACACCATTGAACTATACTCTTAAAAATGCTTAAAATGGTCAATAAAAAAGACAACCATTTTCAAATTCTCTCCAGCTACTCTGTTTAAAAGAAACCAAAAGATACTCATTTCTCAACATTGTTGGCCCAAGAAACAAATTGAATATGAATATGAAGGATAAAGATTGATGCTTCTTAAAAATTTGGAATTTTCTCATAAATGTATTTGTATAGTTTAGATTCAAAATGTTCCCCAAAGAGGTATTCAGAAAAATACCAGCTTTCAGAAATACCAGCTTTCAGAAAGTTATTGGATCATGGGAGTGCCATTTTCATCAGTGGATTAACCCATTGATGAATTCACAGCAGAATGTGGTGTTAGGAGGTGGGGGATATCCCCTACCCCTTTCTCTGACTATGGCTCTCTCCCTGCTCTCTCAGCTTCCAGCCACCATAGGTCAAGCAGCTTCCCTCTTCCATACCCCCCCACCGTGATTTTTTTTTTGTCTTAGAGCTAGCCAACCATGGACTGAAACTTCTGACATCATGAGCCAGAATAACCCTTTCCTCATTTAAACTGCAGGTGTTGTGTATTTTGTCCCAGCAACAGAAAAGCTGATTAACACAAGTATATGTACATGAAAATCAATTGAAGTAAAAAATAAAACACATGAACTACCCTACGTCTTGAAATAGTAGGCTTCCCAGAGTTCCAGGGACATTGTATAATTTAAATGTTATAAGCTCTATGCTTACAATTTTGCCCAGTTTGCCAAAACTGGAGAACGCCATCTTCTGATGATAAAACAGCTGTAAATCTAAATCCATCTCCTCTCCCTCAGCTTCAGTTTCCTCTTCTAGAACAAATATTCTCAAAATCTTATCAGTGTACATTGGAATCACTTGAAAAAGCATGTTAAAGCATGCAGATTTCTAGGACCCTCTCTGTGGGATTTGAATTCATCTGGCTTAGGAAGTCACTTTTTAATTAGCACTCTAGTGAACCAGACTTAGGCTACACTTTAAGAAACATCAGTTTAGAAACCTGGAGTCACTAACATTTCTTCCACCTTTGTTTCAAGACAGCCTGCATTCTAACAATCCCGTTCCTGAAAATCCTATCTCTGTCCACATTTACACATCAAGTCATATTTCCTCACTGATTTACCTAATAATTTCTTTATCTCCATTTATTATGAATTCCAATAAATAGAGAAGCATAAATTTCAAGTTTCTTTATGGTAGTACTTTTCAAGCCATGATGGCTTCCAAAAATAAGAATTTGGTTTGTCTACTCTGTATATGTCTGTCTCAATTTAATATGTTTATTGGGTTCCTTTATAAATGTTGTTGTCAAATTTTAGCATTTCTGAAATCACCTAAAGCAGGATAAGGAAAAGTGCTTATTAAAATAAAGATTCACAGGCTTCCTGGATGAAGTCCTGCCTCCGGCCCAGGAATCTGCATTTTAACAAGTTATGTGATTCAGGTACAGTTAGTCACTTGGTCAGGCTTGGAGCCATCCAGCCTCAAAACATTTTTCTGAATCTTTTCTGTAACACTGAAAATCATGTACATATGTAAATTGTTCTGATTTTGACTATTCAATGTAAATAAAGTCTCCAAATTTTTCAAACCTCAGCAAATTCAGTCCTTTCACTTTTTATATGAGGAAACTGAGGCTCAGAGAAGTGACATGACTTGTTCAAAATCCTGGATGAACTCAAACCCAGCTGGGACTCTCACTCAGCCATAATTCGATGATCGCCCAGGAAATTAGAGCTCATAATTCATGGGTCTGGTGTTCACACACGTGCATTCCAAGATGCTCCTGAGACTGGAAGGTGGAGAGACAGAACCCATAGCCTCTCTATGTCCTCTGCAGGTTCCCAGTCAAGTACTCAGGACTAGGGTGTTAGGGATAGCACAAAGAAGATGTCCTGAAATTCAGGAGCTCTGATGGGGTCACCTCCCTCTACACTGCAGAGAGTTGAAAATTTCTAGAGGTGCTGTATGTGGTGAAGGAGGGCAATGACTATCATTTTTAAAGCTGGGTGTTATTACATGAGGAGTACGTTTTATTATTTGTATCCCTTAAGCAGCAATACATTTCATAGGGAAAAACTTTAAAAAGGAAAGAAGAGATATGAGAGAGAAGGAATAAAACCTCTAAGTGTGATAGAAAAGACCATAATTTTGCACTGGAATGCTGGAATGACAAGAGCAGCACAGCGGACTTGTCAGATCATGGTGTAGGTCTGTGGGTGGCTTTCACATTTTGGAAGAGTTGCGGTCATATCTCCCACCACACAACAAAAAAAATGTCAAACATTCAAAAGGCAACCCAAATAGAAGAAAACATGAGAGAATTATTTTGTAACCCCTGAAGGGAGACATTTGAATTATGATTCAAAATCCAAAATGCACAAAAATGATTAAGATATTTGGCTACAAAAAAATTAAATCTGTGTGGAGAAAATATCATCAGCAAGTTCAAAAGACAAACAAACAAAGAAAAGCTGGGGAAAACATTTGTAACCACACCACAAAATGAAAGCTTCATCCCTATAATAATCAGAAAAAGACCACTTATCAATAGAAAACATATTGAAAGTTGTCAAAAAATAAATTAAGGATACTGAATACATGAAAATTTGTTCAAAAACTACTAATAATAAAAGGTGCAAGTTAGACTACATATCAGCACATTTGTTTACCTCAGCAAAATTTGGGGAGGTTTACACATTGTGTTGGCAAAGACTTAGGGGAAAAGGGCTCTCATTTATTGCTGTAGTAAATATAAAGTTTCTTTGGAGGGAATTTGTCATTATCTGTCAAAACGATAATTACATGTAGGCTTTGACCCCTTTTTCAGGATGTTTTATTTCACATTGCATGAAACATATCTGCAAGCATTGCAACATTGTTTGCAATAGCAAAAGACTTGAAACAATCTAAATGTCTATTAATAAGGACCTGAATAATACAACACGGTACATTTACACAGTGGAAGGTTATGAACTGATACAGAAAGATCTAGAAGAATGTGTTGGTCCAGCTAGAGAGCAATGTAGTTACTATGCAGGGAGACAGTTAGGCAGGCAAGAAACAATGAAGACATCACTGTCCATCTTGTTACATACTTCTTGATTTCGGTATCATGTGTATGTATTATCAAGTCAAAATTTAATTTAATTTACTTAAGTAATTAGGGGACTGTTAACATGTGTGGTTTCCCCTAACACTAACCTTACCAAAACAGAATTTCTAAGATCAAGCACTACTATGCTCTCACCCCTAAGGGTTATTCTAAATGATTTCTTAAAGAAAGACTTAAACCTCAAACTCTAGTTTCTAAGTTTAAAGTAACACTGCAAAGCATCCCCCGCATGACAGATTGAGTTGTAGAGTAAACCACCATTTGCCCAAGTGTTCTAAGATGGATGTCATAATTATTATTCCAGAAAATAATGTGTGTAATACATAGCCAGGAATGGATTCCATTTCTCTAATCCTTTTGGAGGGATACTACGGATAGGAAAAAAATGAAAAAGAAAAAAATAACCCATTTTGAGCTCTGGGTGATCAAGTGGGTGAAGAGGGAGGTAGCCAGCCTTCAGCCACAATTTCTCCATTACATTGATAAAGATATGAATTAAAATACCAAGTGGAAACAAATGAAAACCTTATACCCCTGGCTAAGGTGGGAAATCAGCAAAAATCTGTCTATTCTGGTATTTACTCAAGTTAAACACATACATAATCTATGACCCAGTAACTCCAGTCATTGGTTTACATCAAGAAGAATTACACTCACTTACACAGCAAAATACATGTGTGAGAATGTCCTTAGAAGCACTACTCATAATACCCCAGACACAACTTTACCCAAGTGTTCATCAACATCAGAAGAGACAGATAAATTTGTGGCATATTCCAACCATGAAATTCTCTACCACGATGGGGACGACAGAACTGGCATTACATGCAATAACCTCATACACAGAATGTTGAGCCTAAGAAGACAAACAAAAAAGAGAACAAATGGTATTTTATTTATATGTTGAAATAACAACCAAAAAAAGAACCTTTGGTTTTAGGAGGCGAGGATGGTTAGTAGAAGAGGGCATGGAAGATGTTCCTGGGATTAGTCACCTGGATGATCGATCCCTACAAAGCCATCAAGTCGCAGCCTTAATATTTGCAATATTTGCATTTTTGTTATGCTTTAATTTAAAAGTTAAAAAAATTATTCCAAGTCAGAATGAGCAGTGTAGGAATTCATTTTGGCTAAGTCATGGGCTTAAACTCCAAATAAGTGCTCTTCTAGGCCCTATTGAGATACTAAAGAGATTCCAACAGAGGCTGAAAGGATAAAACGCTCTCAGTCAAAGTTCCTGAGGGATTATGCAGAGTTCAGCCTGGATTTTCCAGGAGGGTCCCTCGCTCCCCAGCCAGACAAAGCAAGCAGCACAGCCTTTGCAACCAGCCTGTGGAACAGCCAGCACACAAGAGGTTACTTACTGAGCTTAAGAGCACACCAGCAGTCCTATGTCAGGGTCAGATACCCCTGACGACTGAAATTCCCAAGGAAGTCAATTTTCAGGATGGTCAAAATCTCTTTCATGAAACAACTGCTTTGTTAAAAACAACATCATTTTCATGGCATCCTTTCTAAGTTATATTTCACAAATTTCTGACATTTTAGATCCATGAAATAGAATTTAACCTATACAACAAACAGCAACACGAACGATTACGTCATCTGTGTGCCAGGCACAGCCAAAAGTACTTTCCATCAAATTTTCTCTTTCATTTCTCACGAAGTATTTATGAAATTGGTCCTATTCTTCTTGCTTTATGTGTGAGACTTAAGATGATTAAGTAACTGTCCCAGGTCACGTAGCAAATACAGTGAGGCAGAGTAAACACACTCTCCAAACTCTCAGTGCAGGACCACTCCACTGTTTTCCCTACAGATTTACTGATGATTGGTCAAGTGCATGCTACACTCCAGAGTGCCAATGGGTAGATAAGAACACTAGCTGTACCTTTCGAGAGGTAGTTTGAATTTCTATTTCCCTCTCTTTATTTTCTTTCTCCTTCATTGTTTTTTTATTTTTATTTTTCCCTCCAGTGCCGGGGTTTGATCCCAGGGTTTCACACAAAGTGCTGGGCAAGCGCTGTATCACTGAGCTGAACACTCAGCCCACTTCATCAATATTACACTATCTATTTTCCATAAAACTGTTTTCAATATGCTATACTTACCACCTCTCCCCCAAGAAAACCCCTACCTAAAATCTGATTCTTAAAAATTCTTGTTTCAATTTCTTTAAACTCTCACTGCTTAGGTCTTTCTATTTGGCTAAAATATCCTGTGGAGTTGGGCCAACTTCTTTTATCAGTTTAAGGAACTCTTCTGGTTCTCTGCATTTCCAAGTGCCGTGGATTTGCTTTTTCTTAACACAACATGGGGATGCTCTTCAGATTAACAAAAACAGCCCTCCACTGGGGTCCATGTGGCCTGCAGCCACACTCTAGAAAAATACAACAGCAGCGAAGATAAGCACCAAGCCATGCAGAGTCAATTCTGGCAATGTTTATCAGCTAGCAGGACTGCTGAGGAAAAGGAACTACAGTCCTTACCCTGTTTTCAAACTGACCAATGCATCCTCCACTCCCTTCTGATTAAATCTGGTCATGTACTGATGCATGTAGGGGTAGTTATTCCGAATGTTCCTCTCTGTGCTTCCATTAGGTACCGTCCCAAAGCGAAAAGGCGGGGAATAGTCATGAGGTCTCTGAAACTGAAGAGAGGGAAAGAAGACAAGAGAAGAGGAAAAGGAGGAGGGGATGGGAGGGGAAGAAATAGGAAGAAGAAATTAGCTATGACTTTATTACCTGTCAGGAGGTAAACATGCATTCACTCATGCAGGACAATTTAAAAAGCATTATTTTTGTGCTCTCTTTGTACTTAATCACATCGTCCACTGGTCCGTGAGCACCAGCAGATTTGGAACAGTACGTGTATTTTTAATATTGTCCCTTAGTTCTTAGCACAGGACCTAGTTTTGTGCTCAGTAGATATTTTTTGGGTTAAATTTTTATGCTGTCAGAGAGACAAACACACAATCATTTTTAAGGAAATGTTAAGCAGGAATTGATGTACTTTAGCCCAGTTCATTTATCTGCTTTATGAAGAAGTTTCCTGTGATCCCCACCAACCACCCCTTTTTCTGAATATCACTGACAATTACCTTTGCACCCACCAGAAAATGACTCTATATTGTCATTCATTCATCCTCTACTCACTGTCTTATCTGTTCATTCCTACAAGCAACAGTCATTGAGTGTCTTGCATACCCCAGGCATAATGCCTGACCCACAGCAGGCTCTGTGACTGCAAAGCCGAAGCCCCTATTGATCCATTAACTTTCTGAGGATGTCCAGGTCTTGGTCTTTTCTTGAGCTTTCACAAAGCATGTTGTCCATGCATTATGAGTCATTCCTGACTGATGGCTATTGTCTGTATCATCCCTCAGGAAAACTGGGGTATTTAGCACCGTGTCCCTAAAAAACCTCTTTGGTAGTCCCAAGACTCCTGCCTTGACAAGGTAACATTATCAGGGTGTCACAAGATGAGATCCAAGGAGGTCCTCCAAGAGGAAATGGGGACCTTAACTCATCCCATCTGTGGGGTAGGTTGTAGGTTCACTGAGTTATGCCTCAGGGGAAAAAAAAACTGCAGGACACGTCAGTGAGAGGCATTAGAAAGGTTTATTAGGCAAAACCAACGTATACACATTCAAGGAGAATAAAGTGCTGGCCCTCAAGATAAATGTGCATTATAATCTGGGAATGGGGGTTTTAATGTGGTCTTGAGGGTGTCCTCAAAGTGGGTGATCTAGGATGTGTATCCCTATAGTCTGTCAGATCAACCATTTGGTGCTAGGCTAGAATGCAAACCATTCGCTTGTGTTTGGAATTGAGCTATGCGATCCACTTAATACTGGTGCTGCTTCCTGAAGGATGGAGATCTGTGACAAGAGCCACTTAATAGGTGAAAAGCATGGACACCAATTTACAGATTATTGGGTCTTCAAGACACCTGAGAATTTTTTTATTGCATTTCCTAGAAGGGAAAACTGCATTGTAAATTTGGGTAACTTATATCAAGAAACTGCAGCTTTTCTTAAAAGCACAATTTTAAAATTACAACTTTTGTTGTCCACTTATCTTTACTACCTATCTTTATTTCTTCCTTCCTACCTCGAGTGGACAGGAAGCAATCAATTGCAATAAGTATTATCTGAGGGATACTGGGAACTGGATAATCTAATGTGATCTGTAGAACTGGACTTCCTGCATGTGTGCTAAGTCAGCAGTCCTTTGGAATGCTGGTTATACAACAGAACAAAGCCAGCTAATGGTGTCACTGCTTAGGAAGCCCAATCCGCAATATCCACCTCCTGTAATAACTAGGTGTGGATCAGAGCAGTGTGGACTCCTATAGCCCAGCCAGCTGCCATTGTACGTTCTGTGTTCCCTCAGGCAATTTTCCTGGCTGACATGCTGTCCCCAGACCTACTGGTGATTGGCTAGTCCAGCCTCCTGTCAGTAGACATTCCAAGTACCTCCTGGCAACTGCTTGTCCAGCCCCCTACCTTGGACCCTGTCATTTTCTGCTAGCAAGTCTTAAATAATCCTGTCTCCCACAAGCCATCTCTCCAAAGAGTATACCACAGTCCTGGCATAGCTGGGCTGTGAATCAGATTCTATTTGTCCTCAACTTTGATCTTTCAGGAACTCTACCTGGATAGAAGTCACGAGAACTGATTCTGAGTCCCAGAAATACAATTGAAACCTAGAGACACCACCAGAGGGGTTGAGTGTGTACTCAAACTTCCTGGTTGGAAAGTCAAACTATCACTTAAAAACTATGCCACCTTAGACAAGTCACTTTACTTCATGCTGCCTCTATTTTCCACCTGTAGAATGGGGCTCTTAAAAGTACTTCCCTTGTAGGGTCACTGTGAAGAGAAAACATTTGTAAAGTAACTTGAATAGTACCTGGAACTGAATAAAAGCTAAAAAATAAAGTTTTTATCACTTTTTGGTTTAATGATTATTGCGGGGAAAAAAATAACAGGCTGTGCATTTCTATGAAATTCAGAATTCTGGAACTAGAAATTAGTGATAATTATGACTGGAAATTTTTGAAGACTTAGTTGGAGAAAACTTTGTGCCAGGTGGTTAATCCTTACAACAGCCCTACTGGGTGTCTAATCTTAGAGGCTCCATTTTACAGATAAGAAAACTGAGGCTCAGGGAAGTTGCACAACCTATTGACAAATAGTGGTACAAAATTCAAACCTAGATACGCTTGGCCACAGGCTAAGGTCTTAACTGTATCATTCATCAGAAATTACTGCTAATGTCTCCTTCCTGGGTTAGAGATGGGGACCTGGAGACCAAGGCACGAAAAGGATACCTAGCACATTGGTGTTAGCGCCCAGAATATGATGCAAAGTTCTCTCCAATTTCCAATCCAGCAGGCCTTCTACAGAACCAAGAAGAGTCAGAGAAGGCATCCAAGTTTGCCCAAGAGTCAGACTAACCAGAAACATCATTCTTTTCTCTATACTTACACTTCATGTCACTGCAAATTAAAATTTCCAGTTGGAAACTGTTTTCCTTGCATTAGCCATGCTGCTGCCTAATAAGAAGCCATAACTGGATTGTCCAAACGAGATTCTCCTTCCAAAACACACTTTGCAGTGTGTGTATGTGTGCAAGTGTGTGTGTGTATTTGTGTGTGCACAGTGCGATGCTCTTCACAGTCACTCAGCCTGCAACATCTTCACTCATCACCCAACTTGAAGGCCCAGGCTTATTTTCAGGCAGCCGCCTGCTCTGGGGAACAGTGGTAATAGCACTATTCATAAATCTCACATTTTAGCAGCCACTGCTGATCTCCAGAGACACCCAGAGACGGCCTATTTGACTAAATGCCTCCCACTTCATTCCCCATCTGTTGCTCAGGAACGATACAGCTCTTTTAAGATTTGCTTTCTTCCTTGCCTCTGATTTGCACAGTGATAGGGACAGACAGTCAGTCTTGGGGACATTCCCACACTTCTCTGGCATTGATATATTATCCCATACACAATATTCAGTCCAGGGTCACATTCAGAACCTTTTCCACTAGAACTAAGACTGCCAAATTTTGAAAGCATCACTCACAATACACTTCTCCTTACCACCCTGTACATACATACACACACACACACACACACACACACACACACACATATCCCTCACAGAACTCACTCTTTGTACACATCATGTACTCTAATGTTATCCATTATGTTCTGTTTTTTTTTTTCATGATGATAACCCTCAAATTAATGTCATGGCTTGCTAAAAAGTCATGACCTACAGTATAAAAAGTTAGGAGCAAAGATGGCTCATCTCTGATGTCCAGATCTGCACTGAAGACACTGCATGTTTCCTACAGGAATGACTTCCAGTGCTGCTTTCTCCCAGAGCACTGCATGTACAAGCAGAAAGGAACGCATGGGTTTTAACAAAGGAAGGGGCAGTGTCCAGGTTCCCACCATCAGCAGGGCCATAGAGCAATATCATCACAGAGCTCAGAGTCCAGAAAACTCACAGCTTCTCTCAAGGATGCCCTAGCTGGATCTTGGGCTTAGGGAAGTCACAGTCAGATTTTCATCTCCCACTTAGAAAGTGCATTATTTTGGGGCAGCCCATTAAGCTGTCTGCACCTCAGTTTCTTTATCTGTAAACTTGGATTCATTTTTGCAATTGTATAGCACTTGGAAAAACAACTGGCATCCTCTATTCCTTCATATGTATCACATTACATATTACATTTTAATTACACGTGTATTATTCTTGGGAACCTGTCATCACCAAGAGTAGCAGTAGCCAAATAACAGAGCCAGTATTCCTCCTGTTTGGAGAACACACGACCAGTTTCTGAAATTTTTTCCCCTTCAATGTGGAGACAAGTCTGAAGGTCATCCAAGAGGATAAAATATGGCAAACATTTATAGTGGAGAGGTAGAGAGGTGAGTCTAGGAAATAAATTTTTTTTAAGGAAATGCAGCAATTGGGAAATTTCTTTATTGTTATGAACTGAAAGTTACACACTTAATAAAGCTATCTGTCTGTTTTCTGTACCTGTAAATAAAAGACATCTGGTAAATGGAACATCTATTTCTAGCACAGTCTTCAGTGGGTGAAGTGCAGCGTGTCTGATGTGACCTCAAACAGGTGTGGCCTTCAGCAGAGGATGGTCGGCTCAGGACCCTCCCTGCATGGGCCTGGGTGGGAACACTCAGCAGTGCAGTCACAGTGCACAGAGGCAGTATGACTCCCTAAGAACACAAATGTGGATTCACTTGCTAAGGAAAGTCCTCTATATTTCCTCCACAGGCTGTTGCAGAAGACCAGCTAAGTGCAATAGCATTCTAGACCTTAGAAGTGAGGAATGGTTTAAATCAAGTGGTAATGATGACCAAGAAGAAAAAGAGGAAAGAAGAGGAAGGAGACAAAAACATGAGACAGAGAGGAATGAGAAGAGGATGTGAAAAAGAAGAAATCACACTTATAACAGGATCATCTATGAGATCTAATCCACACACTGACTTTACCAGAAAGATGCTGCTATTGTCCCTTTATAAGGAAGTTATGTCTTGGGGATAGTCACATATGCGAAGATATGCAATTATTATATGGCAAGAGCATTTGAATCAGGTCCATTTGACCTCAAATACGATATTCAATGCCCCCATTACCTGAATCTCCCTTCCAGGGATGAGTTTTCTCCATCATAATGATCCTCAATGTGTTGGTAAAGGTCACTACTATCATCTCAAATTGGCTTTAATAATTCCTAGGAAAGTATGTCCTACGAACTCACTAAGAATATAAGCCCACACTTATCTAAGCACACCATGGTCTCCGAATGCACTTCCTTCTCAGCAAACACTAAAGGTCTGAAAGTATTATAAACCCTGATTGTTGCACAGTTATTTATGATTAAAAAACAAAGCAATCACCACTGTGTACAGAATTAAAATAAATTGATTCAATATAGATACATACTTTGCAAACTTTCTTGTTGCGTCTACCATTAATTTTCCAGGAAGAGTTAGCTTATTTGCGCTAAGAATTTTTCTGTTTACCTGGTTGTGACCAACATTTAATTAAAAGAGTGATTGGCTTGCCTTTAATAGTCTGAGCGTGGAAACTAAGTTGGGTCCCGGGAGGCTATGGTATCTGTTACTGGGTATTTCCAAGTTAGAGAAAATCAGTTAAATTATTGGTGCTTTTAATTAGTTTTCCCATAAGTGTTCTTATTATTTAGACCCAGAACTATGAAGTGAGGGATTTTTTTTGTTTTGTTTTGCTTTTGAAAACAGCAACAAAGAGCAAAATAAATTACTTTCTTGAAAAATTCTCTCCTTCAGGAACTTGGCTTCCCCTTGTTCTACCATAGTTTCCAGTCCCTTCTAGGAATTTCTTTTTTTGATCCCATAAAATAGTGAAGTCATATAACAATGCTTTGTATCTGAAGAGGATTTTACAGGGTAGATGGCACATTCACCTATGTGGTTTCCTTGGATCGGCTCTGTAACTCTGTCTCCCTAATTGACAGAGAAGAATAAGCAGGCACGGTGATGTGGCATGACACAGCTAGTTGTGGCAGAGCGAAAATAGGAAGCCAACTTTTTTGACTCTCTGTGCAGCGCTTTGGTGCCTGCTGGATACCTTGTGCTTCAGGGCTGTCAGAAGCCACCCCTGAGCCAAAGAAATGGGTGAACATGATTAGTTAATGATGAACTCCAGAAGAAATCAGTAAGAGTGGGGGTGAGGATAGGGAGGATTAGAGAGGAGGAGGAAGCCAGCCACGGTCTGATAAAAGTCAATTCTCACCTCTGCCTGATCTTTAGAAAATGTTGACTGTGCCTCAGTCTTTGTCTTGCTTTAAAAGCAAGAGGGAAACTGGGCTTTTATGTTTGTCACACTGGTTACAAGTGACAGCAAGGACAGGCAGAACTTAAATCCAAGGGGCTGACCATTCCAGTGTCCAAAGATAATAACCCTCTGAAGATTCCTGGTATGAATTTTGTCTGCAAAACATGTAAAGCTGGAGCTGGGCATAGAGAGGTAGAAAAGGAATCCCAGGAGATCCAAGTGAGGGTGTTCAGCATGCAACACACCATGCGTGCATTCACTCAATCAATAAGTAAGCTCTGAGCACCACCTAAGGGCCAGTGAACTCTGTGAAAAGTGTATACATTTTCATTCTTGTTGACATTATTCATCTTATCTTGAAGAGAAAAATAGTTAACTTTTTAGAGTTAAAATTTTCTGTAAGTAGCCACTCCCCTGAACAAATTTGTCTTCCTGTCTCCCACCAAGGTCAGGTACATATTTTCCTTATCTAACTCACCATACCTTGAACTCACATGTTTTCTCAAACACTTACTTCCTGCAACTCTAAGCTTTCCCACACTCTAAACCTGCGTGCTTTCCCTAATTCTGACCTTGCCTAGAATTTGAACTTACATGCTTGCAACATATGTGATGTAGTTTTCACGTAGTCCAATCAGTAGTAATGACATAAGATATAACTAATCAATAGCTACCAAATATTCTGCTTGTGTACTTCCTGCTTGCTTATCCTATATAACCCCCAAACTACCAAAGATCAGGGCCTGATATTTTTTTGAGGTCAGTGCCTTTAGACATAAATAAATCTGCCTCCAAATCTTGAGTGATGTTTTGGTATTTCTGTTTGCTGCTACAGTCTGGGGAGAAGGGATTTAGAGGAAGAAATGAGGTGGGAGGGAGGGGAAGGGGACTAAAAACAGAATCAAACTGTATTATGTGCATGCACTAAAAACATGTACCAAAAATAAATAAATAAATAAATAAATAAATAAATAAATAAATTTGGAAAAAAGACAGTGCATGTAAAGCACTCAGGATCATGGCTGACTGGTGCAAGCTAAACTCTCAACACACAAAGAACAAAAGTTTATACATAATTTGACCAGAATATATGGTAAATGTTTAAATTTTAAAATTTATTATACTAAAAGACAACATTGCTATCAATCCCTTTTAAATACTCCCCTTCACTTGGAACACACTTATTCCATCATTCTTGCCACTTTCTGAAGCAGTTTTGAAAGTTTTTTCAGGTCTTTACAAGATGTGATCAGAAACATGATGAATGTGCTGTTGAATGCTATCCCCCCAAAAAAACAGGCTTGTGAAAGCACTGTGGCATAGTGTGCCTTTATCCACCATATTCACCAGATCTGGCAGCATATGGCTTCCCCAAAGTCAAAGTGACCATGAAAGAGAAATTTTTTAATCAATTCAGGGTGTTGAAGCAGCTGTAATAGCACAACTAAAGATCCTCACAAAATAAGACTCTCAAAACTGCTTCAGAAACTGGCAAGGAGGATGGGATAAGTGTGTTTGAAGTGTATGGGGGGGCATTTTGAGGAGGATAAATAATAAAGTGCCTTATACTCTAACTTTTTTTTCAATTTAAACATTCATTGTTTTATTAATCATACCTCATACCTCGTACCTCCTTTCCCCCATTCCAGTTTTCATTACCTCAGTTTTATTTCCTTTCTGACATTTATCCTTGCCTGACATTTTCTTCCTCTCTGACGTTTGAAAGTCTATTGTTTATTTCTCCCCACTACAATTTAAGTTTGTCAGGATCATGAGCTCAGGCTACCAAGCTCACCTCAGTAGCCAGGAAAAACCTGGCTGAGGGGTTAATGCTTTCCCCAACACCTGAAATTCAAGGAGGAGCCAACTGTCAGAAGATTGTAAGCAAAATATTAAGGCAGAGAACACAGCACAAGCTAACTGAAGTAGAAAAAAACTTGCAGCATTAGAGAAGGGTGAGGGAGCTTTGATGAGCAAGAGGAATGGAGGGATAAGAAAGGGCTTTGTGTGCTGTGGAAGTACAGGATCACCTACTGCAGCCCGGTGGGAAGGCTCCCAAGAGAGGCCAGCCATTCACAGGTGCTCTGTCAGGATGATTCCATTTGCAACCCAGTCTCTCATCATCTCTTTTGAACCTCTTTGCACCTCTTTCACACTCTGTACACCATTGGTAAGCTGTAAAGGCTTTTCATGGGCTGATTTTCTATTCAGCACTTTGTTGATGAATGCCAAAAGAGTACATGCAGACTTATGTCGACAAGATAGGACAGGGAGGTTTTATAAAGACACAAATTATCCTAACACCCAGGAAAGAGAAATCTCTGTCGTGCTGCAGTCTCAGCACTGCTGAGCTCAGCGAGTCGGAATTTGTTTCTTGAATTAAAATTTCCATAGGAGAATGCACCCAGTTTACCTCTCTTTTGCTCTCTGTACATTTCTGAGCAGTCACTCAAGCCCCACAATCTTTACTTCAGTTTGGTGGAGAACGGGGAGAGCAGGTGTTTTCCACCCATCCTCCTGAGTGGGAAACGTGTCTAAGGAGAAGGGAACAGGGGAGGCGAGAAACCTGTCTGCACCTTTCCTGTCTGTTATAGAAATCTCAGCAGAGTTAGAAGTGGGAAGATGGGGCTGGCTTGGCTGCACAGGGAGGAGCAGCCGTGCGATAATTCTGTCTGAGTAGCACTTAAAGATGATTTTCATTCATGTAGGACATGAAGTATATGACAGACTTATCACAGAACTGGGAGAACCTATGACCACGAGTGCCCCTGAACCCCAAGTTTCTCCTTGTTTAGACCCCAGGCCTTCTCAACCTCACACTCTGCTGGGAGGCGTGAGCTACAGTGAGTCATAGAGCATCAGTCGCAGCATCCTCAGAGAGATTGAATAAATGTGAGAAATGACCACGTGGGGGAAATTATGCTTCCAAATTAGATTCAGCATCTTTAAGACTTAGGAGAACTAAGCTTAAGTTCTGTTCCTAACTTTATTTAGAAATATTCTGATCTGAATTAAGAAAAAAAATCTGCTCACTTTGAGCTTTAGAGCTGACGGATTAGGACAATGAGCATCTGAATCGCTTGCTTTCTAAAGACAACAGTGAAGCTCGACCTCCAGACCTCCAGACTGAGAGGAAAGCAAGATGACCTTACCTTTTTGTCACTGAGGCCAGTCACTTGGTCCACAAACTCCTCCTGGATCATGAAAGCAGCCAGATTGGCCGTGTAGCTGGCCAGGAAGATGACGGCAAAGAAGGCCCACACCGACACCATGATCTTGCTGGTTGTGCCTTTGGGATTCTGGACAGGCACGGAGTTGTTGAACACCAGGCCCCAAAGGAGCCATATAGCTTTCCCGATTGTGAAAGAAGGCCCGTGCGGTGCTGCAGACAACAAAAAGGGCATCCTCAGCATTTTCTCAAAATGTGCACTTGTGCATGTGTAATACCTATGTAGTGGCCACCTGCAGCAATGAAGGGCGCCAGAAGCTGGAATCATGTCCTACTTGTGTCCTATCATCGTCCTGGAGTCACAGCCATAGTTAACTTCCTTTTTTTTAAAATTAGCATTCTTCCCACATTTCTATCTAATTGCATTTTGCCACATTTCTTGAAAGAAAGAAAGAAAGAAAGAAAGAAAGAAGTTATGCAAAATGGGTGTTTGAATGAGAAGCAGTGTTACGACCTACTTTAAATTTGGATTTGATTTTCATTTGGGGGAACCAATCTACTTAATAAATGTAAAGAAAGGCTGACAAAAATATGGAGTTGGTGTTTGGGGGGGGCTTGCTGCTTCATATTCATCAGATGTGCTATCACAGAAGAGACATGCAATTCATCTGGACTGATGTTTGATATTCAAATTTGATTGTCCCTAACAATTGTTCCTGTTCAAATTCATATGTAAAGTGTGCACAATATAAAAATTAGACCAAACTAAAATTCTCTGCAAATGGAGACATTAAGGGGAAGAACAATAGAGCTTAATTCTTTCATCACTTCACAGATGGAAGACATTTCACTGCAGGGTCATAGAAAATGAACTCTGATATCACAGCACTTTTTCTTCCTCTATGTAGTCTTACAACAGCCATGTGTCCCTTGTAAGATTCTTAAGTGTTCCTTGCAGCAGACTCAACTAAACAGGCAGAGCAATATGTGAAAATTTATTGGGATGGGGCATATGCAGGCTATAAAACACTCGCATTAAGGTTTTCAAGTCTTCTTTTTGCATAAGGAAAAAAATCAATTTATGCCCTCAATTCAAGAAGAGAAAAAAAGATCTTCTTTTAACAGGAGGTTAATTTTTATGTCACTTAAGTAAATGAAGATATGAAAAAATGATCTACTGAGACTTCAGTTGGCAATGCAAGTAGACTGGGCAATAAGTAAGTGGCAGAAGTGAATTCAGATTGATGGAAGTAATGAAATTCTGGGCATGGAGCCGAAGAAAAACAAGCTTCCTGCACACTGGAGGCTGATCTCAGGCTCCAGTATCCTTAGAATGGACATAATAGAATGCAGTAAAGAGAAGGTAAGTAATTCTGTTCTCAAACACGCCTGTTTCCTTTTTGTCTACTATATGATCTCCTGGTCTTATTTCCAAGAGGTTGGGAACTCTTAGAAAAAAGAATAACTGAAATCAATCCAGCCAATTTCATAAACTACTTACTTTTATTACAGATGCATATTAATCAGAAATGGTAGTTATTTAGAAACAAAAAAAAAAGTAGTGCCAAGTGACCTCCTCCAGCAGTGCTGGAATTCCTGATTAGTGAACACTATTACTGAGTCATATCACTTTCCCCACAAAGCACAACAAAAGGTAATATAAAACCATTCTCCCCAAAGAGGTAAGGAGCTGTCATTTCCTGGGAATCATCATATGCACATGAGCAGGAGATGGGTCAACATAGTGAGAGGGCTAGAGAGTTTGTCTGCTAGATTTCCTTCTTTACAATGTATGCTAGGTCTCCTTCTGCACACTTCTGCCCAGGAAGAAACTACAAGTGATGGGCTTTGCATCAGCTTTCCCCTCCATGGTGTGCCTCACATGTGTCCACTTAGCTCCATCTTCGCTGCCATCATTGGACATTGCCCAGAAGTTCAAAATACCGTAAACATTTTCCTTGGAAAACCACGACAACTTCATCACGAGTCTGCCTGCTTCTTCTGATGCTGTCCCTTCCTGCTATCTTGGCAGAGTACACAGCGACCTCTACACATTTATCACCCTGCTTCCTTCCCATGGTATTTTGAAGAAGATGCTTGTTTACCATACTCAACCGACTCTCCATCTGCCTTCATCTTATCCTATTACCCATCTCACTCATTCACATCTCTGTTTCTTAAACATGCCAGAATAGGTTCCACCTCCAGGTCTTTGTATTTGCTGTTCCCCCTGCAGGGAATGTTTTTCCTTCTCATCCCTCAAGTCTCAGCTTAATGTCATTGTTTCTGAGCACCTTTATCTATTTTAACATGCTATCTAAAGTAGCGCCCTGTCCATCTCCAACAAACCACTCTGCTTTCTTCTATTTCTTCTTGACATTTATTAAAATCTGTGATTATTACTGTATGTGTTTACATGCTGCCTCCACAACTAAATTCTAAGATCCCTGAGGATGAAGAAGTCTCTACCTGATTCACCTTGTTATCTCCTACACCAGTACAATGCTTGGCACATTGTACCTATGCAGTAATTGTTCATTCAGTAAATATGTGAATTCAAAATAGCACAAACTCTGGTCATAAAAACTTAAAGTTCTATTTTACACCAGTATGCTTATAAACAGGAAACTATCCCAGTTTCACTCCAATGGAAAGTCTTTAATGGTTAATTACACTGCCCGCTTAGTGAAGGCTAGAAATCGCTCACTTAAACACAATATGATTATTTATCACACTTACTGTTTCAGTTGATTGGAGATGGTTTATGTAGTATAATCACCAGTTATAAACGGTAAAGAACAAGTGGAAGAATTTCAATGAAACTAAGTTCCTAACACATTCCATTGGCCTAATTTCCAATATTGAATCTCAAAGTGAAAATAGTATCTGTTGAACTAAAGTCTCCTATTCGGAGGGACATTTGAGACATAAGAGTGTCCTGTCCTCTACTATAGCAGGTCATTTTTCAGGACAGAGATTTGGTGCTTACATCTTTCTGATACTATCCAGATGGAAAGTACTGTGCCTTGTGAAAAATCTACTCAAATGATTCAATGACTTGAGAACTAGTTTGTGTGGGAGCCTTGCAATGACTTACAACCAGTAAATGTCTCCCAATTTAATTTCTTATCTACCAATTATCCCTTTATCAAGTACAGTATCTGAAAGTCAGGCACCATTAATGTATATCAAAACAGAACCAATAAAATTAATTTTAGAAAGGGAAAAATGTAACTCTTTGGAAGAAAATATTTTACAATATTATTTATTGTCAAACTAAAGCAAATATGATTCAGTAGTTTGAGGAATGTTTTTAAACTATATTTCATAAGCCATTTTCTTTGCATAAGCTGAAGTCAAGACTCATTATGATGCTACTATTTCTTTTGAAGGGCATTTTGAAAATTAATTGCCAAAAATTGTCTTCAAATGTGCTTTCTCAAGAAATCATCAATGATTTTTTATCTAACAACTACTGCTTTCACTTTGTAAGAAGATTAAAGTGTTTCATTTTGTTCCAGGCTTTTTTAAGTTGAAATAAATAAATCACACTTGTCTGACATTACAATTCATATTAATGGTCTGGAAGCATTACTATGATGGTATACCAAGGCAAGGTAGGATAATGTATTCTAAAACAGAAATCATCGTTGATGGTGAATAAAACAGCATCAACTTTGAATCATGCTTGGGCAGGCTTCCTTACCTTTCCCTTTGGCTAAGTTTCTGTTGTATCCAACAGGACTGAAGTATTCAAAGACAAAAACAGCTATAGCAGAGACAATGAGCAGCATTACAAACATCATCACCCAAACGGAGGCGCTGAATGGCTCTGTAGGTAAACAGAACAGAATGATTGAAATAAAATCCATTAAATCCTCTAGCAAGAAGACCATTTGCAGACTCACCAAAAAACTCTAATTCGAAACTGGTCATTCAAGAGAAGCTAGTGATTTTTTATTCTTACACGTAAACCATTCTTTATTCTGCAAAATATTTGAGGCCCTTCAAAAGACTGCATATATAATATGATAAAAATAGATAAAAGTATATGACAGTTTTACAAATCAGGTCAAGGATAACAGAAACACAAAAGAATGATAAGACCAAAGGAGAAAGTCAGAATGCAAATAAACAGGCCACAGAGTTGAATATAATTATAGAACCATCCACTGAATCAAAGGCAAGGAGGAATAGGACCAGACTCAAGTAGTTCATCACAAGGCTTCTGCAAACAGGCATGGTTTTGACTGTTACTTGCTTTTTTTATCTTTACATACTGGTGAAACGATGTGTGGGTGGGGAGAATTATAATGTCTTAGAAAGGATTATAAATTGTAGGGTTGACAAGTGTATTACAAGTCCGTAATCTGAATCTATGACTCTCCATCTGCCCAGCTGTAGCCAGGTGAGCTTTCTATACTTGATAAATCTTTCTAATGCTGGTAAAAGGGTTAAATGCTACTGAAATCATATAAGGACATTACATTCACATGAAAATTCAGTGAAAAAGCATAATTTAAAGAGTGTTCTCTAAGAGACTGAGGCAAGAGGATCACAAACTTGAACCCAATTTGGGCAACTTAGTGACTCAGGGGGACCCTGACCCAAAACCAATAATCAAAAGGACAGGATTGTAGCTCAGTGCAAAGGAGTTCAATCCTTGGTAGCAAGGTGGAGGTGGAGGGGCGGAGGCAATGAAGTGGTAGATGGATTGGATAGGGGGCAATATCTCCCCTAAATGTCATTTTTGCCTATTCATTTCCATGTAACTTAGGCAATAGATGTCTTAGAAGGGCAGGTCAAGTTACAAAGTTCTGAATCTTAAACATTCTAAAAAGGTAAGAGATACTATGTAAAATAAATTAGCATTTTTATTCAGCCTGGTTGAGGATATGAAAATTAGCCAATTGAAGCCATTATTTATAATATAGATTTACTAGAAAATCAACAGAAAGCAAAATTTTAAGAATGATACACCTCCACCTGATTGCATCATTGGGAACATCAGTGAACTTACAATTCTGTTCTTCTGAAGCAAGCATTTTCTGAGGATAAAATATAATAAGTGCAATAACACTTCTTGAATAGTAAACATTTTATTATCTTTTAATTGTATTCTGATGAAGCTAGTAATAATAAAAACCTAGATTGACTGTAAGCCATCTTATTGGTGTCCATGACTCTGGAACACAGCTAGAGGTCATCACAAATTCTAATTTACTGAGCTTAGTGTTTAACAAGGAACTAATATGACTGAAGCTTTAACTGTATCCAATAACTCGAAAACCAAAACGAATTCTGTGCAATGGAATTTTGATAGTGAAAATATGTTAAAAAGCAACAGGTAACAACAAAACTTACTTAACACAAAATGAACTCCAAGAAACCAATTGGACGGAAACTCAAATTTATCTTAGTTAAATTTAGCTTGAGTAATAAACAATATTATGTCCCTTAAATCATGTAAGTTTGGTAATGAGGTGTATCCAGAAAGGAGGATAAGCAAATTAACAATTGGGATATTAAGAAGTATTTAGTATTCAAGAATAGAGATATTAATGTGATTCTTCAAGTCAGATATAGAAATGGCATGGTGTTTCTCACCAGAGGAGGATCACTGTGACCAAGACATGAATGCACACATGTAAAGCACTTGGTACTGGACCTTGCATATTGCATACATACAATGAAACAAATGGAATCAGTATTCAATGTCATCATTGAAGCCAGAAATACTGAGGGTAGTGTGTTACCCATGGTACTGTAAAAGTACCCTAATTTTATAGAGAAATGCTTATTAATCTGATAACTTTCATTTTTCTGTAGGCTGTGATACCATTATGAAAAATAAATGGGGACTTCACTGGATTCTTCTGAAAGAAAGAATCCATAAACCTGCAGGAGACTTCACTGGGCAGACACATCCGTGTCACTAATATACAGGTCAGAAAATTAGATGGAAGTTGATCAAGCAACTAACTGATTCCAGACTTTTTAACTTGAAATTGCCAATCTTTGTCCCCTGACTTGTGATCATGGCAGAGAGAGCAAAACATTCTGCTGCAGTATTCTTGTTGTTGTACATCAAATATCTCTGAGTGTCTGGAAGGACTGCTGTTTTCAGCAGTACACATGCACACCACACAATGAAGAAAAGCATTAGGACACTGGTGAGGCACTGTCAGAAGTGTCTAAGAAGTGACCAAGAAATATTCTAAAATTGGTATGGATTATATGTTTGAAAAAAGATTCAACATTTGTCCATGAAAAAGTTTCAGTCTACGAGACTCCAGATCAGCATTTCTTTGAATCAAAGAATCCAACCTGCTTGAAAAGTCTTTAGAATAAACTAGATGGGAATATTGCAAGACATGTCATCTCTGTCCTTGAAAAGCCACTGGTTACAGTTTTTACACAAGAGCTTGTGGCATTACCTGCAAATGTTTCCAATGTGAGTTAATGGAGTTTGCGGAGGACAGAGAATAGGAAATAATGAAGAGCAATGCAATCAGATTCTGAATGTTTTGGCTCTTCCAGATGACTGAGCTAGTGAATGGAAAAATGTAGCTTAGCGTGGTTCATTATGACTTTCAAAACCTGAAGATAATGACTGTAAATAAGGGGTGCACAGTCAATCGAATAGGGATGTAATTTAGTGACTTGGAAAAATATTAAACCTACTGCATGAAAACAGCTTTGAAAATAGTCTCCTCTGACTATAATTTATTTTATTTTATTTTTAAAGATACAGTAGAAAGAGCATGGTGGGTTTCCTAAATTTAACAAAATGCTTGACTTTTGAGTGGAAATGTTCTACAGATACAGGCAAGATAAAAAATTAGAGAAACTGGGTTGGGGCCAGATTCAATATCAGCGACCCATTTTTATGAGACAATCCAATTGATATTTTTCTCTCTGATTGAACTGGAAAAAAAAGTTCTCTCTACCTCACTAAGCAGACACAGGGATGCATTCTTAAATTTTTTTTTTATAAACTCACTTCACCCATCATTTTTTAAAATCTCCAGGGCACAGTATCTCCATCAAAGAGTCTGATAGGTAATGGGCAAAATATGACTAGTGATGACTTAAGAGTAAGTGTCCATCTAATAGTTAAGAGTCTACACATGTCAATATCAATTAGTTGCATTGTTCCTTGTATAATGAGGTTCCTTTAATAAGATATTGGTATACATATATATGCCAGACAAAAGGGACAAAAGGAACATACTGAGGTATATATTAATCGAGCTCCATATTGCTCCAACAAAAGTTACAAAAACTTGAAGCAATGAGTGCAAAACCAAATCCAGTGAGTGGCAGGGATTTCAACAGCTTAACTGGATTACCAAAAATGAAAACAGGAAATCCATATGCCTCTGTGAGTAAGGCAGTAACCTGAAATCCTGTTAGTCAACATTTTACTCAAGAGAAAGAAGCATGAAAGTTTCACTGGATGCTGACATAACATGTAGATGGAGATGTTGGAAAAATAACACTACAGGCTCAGAGTGTGCATTCACCAATTGGTATAATGAGCAATTTTCTTTAATAAAGTTTTTAGTGTCTGGAAAAATGTAAGAAATTTAGTTGACCTTCATAAAATTGTTTTCCCTCTCTCATGCAGTTTTCCTCTAAAAATAAAGGGTTATTTTAATCTCCCCAAATTTAGTATAGACCCATGTATACAGGTATGCCAAGGAGGAGTTAATTTGAATTCCATGATCTTCCACAAAGTAATTACTGAAAATACCCAACAGTTGACACAACACTTTAAAGAAAAAATTAATAATGCTTGGACATTTCATGAGATTTCAAGTACCCTAGCTGGGCTACCTAATGTATATATAGTTACAGTACTGAAAACAACAACTACAAAAAAAAAAAAAAAAAAACCATAGAGAATATAACTTTACCTTGTTTCAGAAAAAAAAAATTTATGTGAACTTACAAATTTATGAAATGTTTATAAGAAGAGTCAAATGGATTTTCTGCTCTACAAGCTATTTGGCTCAAAGAATAGCCATATTTAAAATATCCCCTTAATTTTAAATCAGTGTACATTCTTCAGCCTACTTCTATTTCGCTTATCAGAGTACTGTCATAAATCATTGTGCAGTCATCATTATTTTCCCTCTTACACCGGCAAGCAAATGAGTACCATCTTAGTTTGAGATGTGTATGAATGCTGAGTAAAGGTTTATGGGCTGATTTAAATTAACTGTGGACAGACAGGTTTATTTTTTAAATGTTTTCAAGGCTGTAAGCAATGTATCTATTAATTTACATTCTATAGAGTTAAGACAGGCATCTGAATATGTAATAGTACTTTTGTCAGCAGAAGTTTCCAAGTTAAAGATAAATGAATGATGTAGAGAAAGGAGTCCGGGGAGGTGGGTGTGCATTCGAGTAATTCAAATGCAGAATACTCTAGGGTGTTCTACCACTGAGCTAGATCCACAACCATTTTTATTTTTTGTGAGGCAGGGCCTAATTAGTTGGTCAGATTGACCTCAAACTTGCAATCCTTCTGCCTCAGCCTCGCGAGTAGCTGAGTTTACAGGCATGTATCACCACATCCCACTTGATCATATTATTTGAGCCATAAGAAAGAAGACCTATGGTTCCTTGTAGAAAAGCAGTAATCACTATAAAGGTCACATACCTAGAAAAGCAGAAGGTGAAACGGTGCCATTGCTTCTTGAAACCATGACACTAATTCCTGTCTCCACAAAGGGCACAGAGAAGTCCACCACTTCAGAGCGCTCCTCATTGATGGTGAGGGAGCCCACAGCCATCACAGCCCGCTGATAGACCACCTGGATCCAAGAAAGAGCAGTATGTTCACTTATTCTTCCCAGCACACCCAAGACTTACAGGGGATGGCGAGCCTGGAGGAGGGAAGGCAACGTACTTCACCAATCATTCCATTCCACACGTTGTTAACCTTTTTGCCGTGCTTCCCATTGGTCACCAGGTAGAGGTCATAGGTGAACTTCACTGTTCTTGAGAGCTTCTTCAGGATGTCGATGCAGAAGCCTTTGCAGCACTTTTTAACATTCATTCCCTCATTGGTCGAATTGCTGTGGAGACAATCAAGACCACAGAACTTTACTACTAGATTTGTGCACTTGATCGGCGACACTCTTACATATTTCAGACAGGAAACTGTGGCTCAGAAAGAGCAAAGTGGCTTTTCCTAGGACACACAGTGAGTTTAGGACAGCAAAAGTAGAAAGTGTTCTTAATTTTAACAGTATTCATGAAAACTGCTAACACTTACTGAGTAATTATTATGGCTAGGCACTCTTAAATGTTCGGTACTAATTGTTGGCTTAACCTCCACATTTCACTGAATTACATACCTTATGTACCTCATTAAACAGGTGAGAGTCACCACCTCTAGTTTTAAGAGTTTATAATGTACTTCTTTAGGCCCCAAGTTAGTCATTTGGTATAAACTGAATCATAAAAGCATATGGGAAATGGAGAGAGGCAGATGTGAAATTTTCAAGTGAAGTAGGATTTTACTTCATCCTCTAGTTACAAAGAGTTAAAACCAAAGGGAAGAAGTAAGGTTCTCTAGAAAACCATGAAGAATTAGGAGACCTGGTTCTACCTATGCTGGAGTCTGCGCACTTGACTTCTGATGACAGAGACAACTGTATCATGAAGTTTCATTTACAACATTTTCCCTACAAACCTACATGGCATGAAATGTGAATGGTGACTGTTTGGAGAAAGGATGCCTTTGACTAAGAAAAGGCCTTATTTGGATTAAAAGAACATTGCCATCTTAAATACTGTCTTGTCATCCATCAAGATCATACTGACTGCTTTCCTCCCACCACTCTAATTTATTCACCTGACCAAGTCATACTCAAAGGACATCTACACAGAGCACACATACCTTTAAAAATGAAGAATACACTGCTATTCCAAAACCAGGTAATGAAAAGTACCTGTGCAACTCATGTGGGAAGATCAAGGCCTCTTTGAGTAATATATTTGACTCCACTGTGCGCTGGGGCATCCCACTAGCTCAATTTTGTCTCAGCCATGCATGTCAGAAAATATGTGCTCTGTTTGAAAATTATACTTTTGGCACACCTACCCTTTGGAACGTTAACTAAAAATGATGTTTATGGAAATCCAATATTGTAATAGGAAAATACATTCCCATATCATAGGAAAAAATAGGTACAAACAAAGTGATCATAGATATATAAGTGCAGGTAAGTTTATGAAATAACTGGAGAGAAAAACAGTAAAATGTAAAGCACAGCTTTTTTTGAATGGTAGGAAATTTTTTCTTTGTCATATTTTTGGAATTTCCTCCAAATAATCTAGTGAGCATATACCATAAAATGGAATATACACTATACTCAGCATCACTGGTATAAATCTGTAGCTATGTCCATGAATGTGGACAGATTTGACATTATAACTTTGAGTTAAAGGAAGTGAGTTGCGAATGTACCCTTTTCAATGTTTTTCTTTGTCTCAGGACCATAGAATGCCTACCTGGAGTCACTGACTTCACCATCCTCTTATGCTGCCATGCCTTCTACTCAACCATCCTGCTTCTGTTGGCCAAGACCACCGTGTGGGTGGCCACCACTGGGTGACCTGCTCTGACCTGCCACCCTCAGCTTGCAGGTAGTAGGGCCCACATCTGTGTACTGCACATTCACATACAATGACTGGGGGGCTCCATGCTATAGACCCATGGGAGGTGAGTGCTGCCCCAACCCCATCATGACCCAGAGTAGAGGGGTTTAAGGCTGGAGTTAAAATTGCCAAAAACATGATACAAATATGTCTCAGGTACATTAAATCAATGGCATGTCAAAATGCCATTTTCTGCTTAGTATATGTAGCTCCGAAAAATGTGCCAAAGTCAAATCCTCTCTTTTTCTCCCTAAAACTATGGTCCCTTTTCCCCACTTCTACTCACTTGTATCTCTCTCATTCTCTGCTCTTTACCTTCTTCTGTCACAATCTTTTCTTTCACCTGGTCAAGATTCCTAAACTGTGGGGATAGACAGAAGTCACGAACACCCCAGAATAAAGATTCAGGATCATCATATATATGGTATTCTCTGGTTTTACTGGGAACCTCACACGGTTTATAAGTGAATGTCCCCAGACTCCAAGGTATATTTTTAGATATAGATGCTCCATGATGCATTTTTTTCCCAGTAGGTGCCCACTGAGAACTTTCTCTATACTAGGAAGCTAGAACTTGGGGATACAGAATGGAAAAGGCATGGAGAAAATGTACTAAATGTGGCACTGTAACCATGAAAACTCAGCCCAAATTGTAATTGGGAACTTCTGTTGGTTCCTTTTCCAGTCCTTGTTTACCCACGAACTTTCTCTCAGCTCTTTGACCACTCAAAAGAAAAAGTGAATTATAAAAACAATATGGGGAAAAGGATCCAATAAGATGTCCAGTTTACTGGCCCCACAATTTCTCAGTGTGGCCAGGAGACATAAACTTCACCATGCAAGT